>QJPP01003700.1:0-176620 GCA_003996215.1 Jaltomata sinuosa
AAAGAGATTAAAACCGGGAAATTTGATTAACTACAAGGATTCGAGACTACCAACTCTCGTCTCATGATTAATGCTGTAACTAGATTAATCTACTTGATGTTTAGGATTGAAATAAGAAAGTTCACCTTTTCAAGTTCGAGAGAAGTGAAAAGGAAATTTGTCTAATTGGTTGAGAAACGTTTAGACGATACCATGAATTCAATCACATCGTGATATGCATATAGAGCGAACCCGGTTAAGCCTTGAGTAGAAATTGTTACGACGCCATGGTGAACACTTCCCTAGTTCACTATCATATTGATTATTAATCGCACATTATTATTTGCTTTGGTTAAATATTGTTCACACAAAACCCCCCAATTTACCGGAAACTATCGACTACTAGTCATTTAATTCACTATCGATTTAATTTGCACCTTATTCCCTGTGGGATCGACCCCAACCTTAGTTGGGTTCTATATTTTACAGTGACCGCTTACGCTTCATAATTGGAGTCGTAATTTGGGCGTATCAACAGTCCATGCCAATGACTTGAGAAGTTTAAATATCTTGTTTTGAATGGAAAATATTCCCTTGATTTTGAATGAGAAATTATGTCCTTTTGAAAAAGGTTTTAAATTGATCAACTGCCTTGAATTTATGGTGGTCCAAATTGAGATGATCATAGTAGTTGAGTCATTTGTTTAAGTCTTTCATTTATTCTTTTTCTTAATTTTTAGTGTAGAGTAGTCTTTTGTGCCTTGATTGAGCCTAGAGCATAATTCACTCCTTGTCTTGTAAGTATCTTGCTTGAGGAAAAGCAATAGTTCAAGATTGGGGGTTTGATAAATCGGTAATCTACCAACTTATTGAGCCTATATCCATGAATTATTGCTATGTTTTGAATAGATTTAGAGGTTCTTATAGCCTTTATTGATGTCCATGTAGGAACTTTTGATAGATGATGATAAAAAAGGAAATGAACCCAAAAAGAGCTTAAAAGGAGTGAAGTGTGAAGTGTCAGAAAAGCTGAAGACTCTAACTGAAGGTGTGATGGCCGTACGACACACACAAGCCGAGGTGCGAACCGCACCTCCTCCGCACAAAGCTACAAAAGTCTTGAAGAGTCTGTTAGGGGATATGATCGATGTGCGATCCGCACATCCTAAGGTACGAACCGCACCTCCTTCACATAGAGCTCCCAAAGATAGCTGAAGACACCGGTTCAATTGAAGGCAGTGTGCGATGCGCACATCACAACATGTGAACTGCACATCACACCGCACACCCCCCGAAGGGCAATTTTGTCATAATTTTTCGTGACATTTGGGAAACTATAAAAGGCCTATTCATGCACAATTGTAAATAACTTTTATCATTCCAAATATTCTGAAGAGTTTTTTGCTTGGAGACTATGTTTTTCACCTCCATTGAGAAGAGGGTTTCAATCTAATTCTCTTGGTTAATACTTGTGTGCTTAAATTGAAGCTAGAACTTGAGATTTAGCTCTAATGGAGGAGATTTTGAATCACCCAGTTGGTATCTCTTTCTCTCTTGCTATGAGTGGCTAATTTCTCTTGTCTAGGGATGTATTGATGATGGGTTCTTAATAAATGGGTGTGGGTGTTATTTATTCTTGCTTAATTGACATGGGTCTAGTAATTTCACCAAGTTTTAATCCAACAATTGGTGGTTGGAAACATTAATTTTCATGGTTTCAGATGTGAAATTACTAGTGGGAACTTGGGATTTCACTTAGATTTGAGGATAGAGATAAATCTTATCGACGAAATCACCCATTAAGGGTCTAAGCGAGAGTGATAACGCCCAAACTACACCTCAAATTAACGAAGCGTAAGCGGTCGTAGTCAAGTAAAGAACCCAACAAGGTTGGGGTCGAATCCCACAGAGAATATGGTGATGATTAAGCCTTTAGTGAAGTACGTGACTGATGGTCAATAGTTTCCGGTAAAAAAAGGGGGGGTTTGTGTGAACAAATCGTAAACAAAACAAGTAATAAACGTGTGAGTTTTAATCAATATGATAGAAGGCGAACTAGGGATGTGTTCACCATGGCGTTGTAACAATCGATTCTAGGCGTTACAGGGTTCTTTCTATATGCGTGTCACGATGTGATTGCGTCAATAGTATCGTCTAAACGTCTCTCGACCAAATAAACAAATTTCCTTTTCTATTCTCTCGACCTCGAAAAGATGTGCTTTTTAGCTTTCAATCCTAAACATCAAGTAGATTAATCCAGTTACAGGCATTAATCATTAAGACGAGAGTTGGTAGTCTCGAATCCTTGTCGTTAATCAAGTTTCCGGTTTTAATCTCTTTACTCAAGCAAATTAAACCTAGGCATGTTCTAATGTTTGCAACCACTAGAAAACGTGACATAAAGTATGATTAACAACGTGACTACATGTAAATTGAACCCGTCGCTACCCAGAATCTATATCGCTACTTTAGCCATGGCTCCCACAACCCTAGTTGCGGGAGTTTTAGTTACTCATGCTCGAAGAACAAAAGAAGAAATTCATAATAAAGGAAAGAAGATTCTTACAATATGATGAAAATACCCTTCAATAATCCAAGAACAAGAAAAACCAAGAACTCAAGAACGAATCAAGAACACGCTTGCAAGATCAAGAAACCGTGTTGCTTGCGCTCAAAGTCTCGCTCAAACTCCTAAAACTATTGTAAAAACGTGTAAAAACTAATTGAAAGGTGATGTGTAAAATAAAACTAACATAGGGTATTTATAGGAGTCTAGGAAACCAATCCAAAAAATGCTCGGATTCCGCGTCGCGCGTCTGCCTTAACTTGATGGCCAGGCTGACGGACCGTCAAGCCAGTGACGGACCGTCGCCTGGACCGTCACTGCTAACCAGTGATGCTGCCTCAGCTGCCTTGGTGTGACGGTCACTGTGACGGACCGTCACATGTGTGACAGGCCGTCACTCAGGCCGTCACTCTTAGGCAGAATGTTGTTTTTCGCGTATTTCCTTCCGTTTCCGTGTTTGTTTCCATTTCCTACAAATACAACATAAAAACATCAAAAACAACAACGGTTGCTTGAAAACGTACGATTGTTCTTAGTAAAAACAAGTCGAAAGTGACGTAAATTAGCGGCACATCAACACCCTCAACTTAAAACGTTCGCTTGTCCTCAAGCAACATAACATAAAACAATAAAACGACTCAACTAAGAAACAAACTCGTGCCTATAGCAACTCATGGCCATTCAAAACTTATTCAATTAAATCAAGCTCCCTCGTAGCACATAAATGTATGAAACGCTAACTCGCAAGGATCCAAACATGTCATTCCGATATGATAGAACATTCTACATTCACACGCGCAGCTATCCTAACAATCAATAGACAATACAGACATCTTGGTGCCCTCACCACAAAGAAATCCCACACACAAGATTTGGGATTAGGTAGGCGCTCACACTCACAAACGATTTCAAACAATGCACATGCGATACCATAGGCTTGCCCTTACTATTCTATTTCAGTACTTCAGAAAGCCGCTCAGGATCACTACAGGACTTGTTTAGGCTTGTAATGAGGCTTCAGGTGCAGGTAGGATACATTTAGGGGTTAGTGACCAAGCCCTCCTTGGAACTACCGACGTCTTATTACCACATACTTTACTTTGTCCATCCTTATTCGCCTTTTTATTTCCTTCTCTCTAGCTACAGGTGCTGCCTCTTTATTTTGAGAATTCTTTTTGTTATTTTTTCCGATCTTTTTCACTTCTTTTTATTTTTCTTTTCTTAGGCCCACACCCGAATTTTCATTCTACTCACAACCAATCTTCTCCCTCCTTTTTTTTTTTTTTATCATTCACCTCTGTAGTAGCCACCCTCAACTTAGGCTGATTGCCTACGTTGAGGTGCACGATGTCCATGGCAGGACCAGGGCCAAAACAGGGTTTACCTCTATAATAGCCACCCTCAACTTAGGCTGATTGCCGGAGTTGAGGTGCACGATGTCCAAGGAAGGACCAGGGCCAAAATAGGGATTCAAAGTTAACCAGGAACGGTGATAGGTTATTGAAAGAACAAGGTAAATTATGGCTCAAATAGGGATCAAAAAGGGATTATTTGCATTTGGACGGTCTTTTAGGTTAAGTGGACTGCACTCGAAAAGGGCCTGTGATCCTTTCCTAAGCAACCAAACTTCAAACTTAACAAAATAGACCGGGCAAGTTCTAGATGCATGCACAGAGTAAGAATTTATAACAATAAGCTCACACACTCTTGGCACCAAGAAACTATATCGCTACCAACTATCAAACAACCGCTCAGCTTAAGCATACTCATTCTAATCATAATCACACAATGACATTCAAGGATCCAGACAGTCAATCGTTTCAACATAAGTACAAAACCAAATTTTTTTTTAAGGGGCCTCGTTTTAGTTAACAAAAACGCCATGCTCATCACTATAGACACTAAAAAAATTTAAAATAACAACCTAAACATGCCGGTTCTACTAGATAGCACACCGGAGGGAAAAGAAACACGGTAACAAAAACCCTTGGTGGTGACTCACAGGTTTCCCCACGAATTAATTAGACTATAATACAACAACAATTTATGGGTTGCCTCCCATACAGCGCCTGATTTAACGTCGCGGCACGACGCGGGTGTCTTGATTACTCAGACTTCATCAAGATACGCCAGACTTAATAAACAACCGTATGCACAACTATATACCCTATAATAAACAAAAACAACAAATAAAAGTAAAAGCAGGAAAGTATGACTAAGAGTCAAATAAACACACCAGACTTAATAAACAACCGTATTCCCCGGCAACGGCGCCACTTTTTGATAAAGCCCAAACTACACCTCAAATTAACGAAGCGTAAGCGGTCGTAGTCAAGTAAAGAACCCAACAAGGTTGGGGTCGAATCCCACAGAGAATATGGTGAAGATTAAGCCTTTAGTGAAGTACGTGACTGATGGTCAATAGTTTCTGGTAAAAAGGGGGGTTTGTGTGAACAAATCGTAAACAAAACAAGTAATAAATGTGTGAGTTTTAATCAATATGAGAGAATGCGAACTAGGGACGTGTTCACCATGGCGTTGTAACAATCGATTCTAGGCGTTACAGGGTTCTTTCTATATGCGTGTCCCGATGTGATTGCGTCAATGGTATCGTCTAAACGTCTCTCGACCAAATAAACAAATTTCCTTTTCTATTCTCTCGACCTCGAAAAGATGTGCTTTTTAGCTTTCAATCCTAAACATCAAGTAGATTAACCCAGTTACGGCATTAATCAGTAAGATGAGAGTTGGTAGTCTCGAATCCTTGTCGTTAATCAAGTTTCCCGGTTTTAATCTCTTTACTCAAGCAAATTAAACCTAGGCATGTTCTAATGTTTGCAACCACTAGAAAATGTGACATAAAGTATGATTAACAACGTGACTACATGTAAATTGAACCCGTCGCTACCCGGAATCTATATCGCTGCTTTAGCCATGGCTCCCACAACCCTAGTTGCGGGAGTCTTAGTTACTCATGCTCGAAGAAGAAAAGAAGAAATTCATAATAAAGGAAAGAAGATTCTTACAATATGATGAAAATACCCTTCAATAATCCAAGAACAAGAAAAACCAAGAACTCAAGAATGAATCAAGAACACGTTTGCAAGATCAAGAAACCGTGTTGCTTGCGCTCAAAGTCTCGCTCAAACTCCTAAAACTATTGTCAAAACGTGTAAAAACTAATTGAAAGGTGATATGTAAAATAAAACTAACATAGGGTATTTATAGGAGTCTAGGAAACCAATCTAAAAAACGCTCAGATTCCGCGTCGCGCGTCTGCCTTAACTTGACGGCCAGGCTGACGGACCGTCAAGCCAGTGACGGACCGTCGCCTGGACCGTCACTGCTAACCAGTGATGCTGCCTCAGCTGCCTTGGTGTGACGGTCACTGTGACAGACCGTCACATGTGTGACGGGCCGTCACTCAGGCCGTCACTCTTAGGCAGAATGTTGTTTTTCGCGTATTTCCTTTCGTTTCCGTGTTTGTTTCCATTTCCTATAAATACAACATAAAAACATCAAAAACAACAATGGTTGCTTGAAAACGTACGATTGTTCTTAGTAAAAAGTAGTCGAAAGTGACGTAAATTAGCGGCACATCAGAGAGATAGTGTGACCTTGCCAAGCTTAGATTGGTTGTTTATTGATCAAACTGATGATTCTCTAACCGAGATCATCGGATATAAGATTGATGATCGAGAGATAAGCAATTCTTACCCATGACCAATGCTACCTACATCATTAAGCAAGAATAAGCATGAATTGATAATCACCCTATCCCATAACTAAATCCCCATCGGATATGCATCCTAGTCTTCTAGTCAACTTGGTACACCTGCTTTAGTTTTATTGCTTTTTAATTGAATTGCGATTATAGTGACAACATCCCAATTCCCCCATCCTTTTACTTGTTATTTTGAGCATTTACTCTCACTTTGAACTCAATCTGATACAATCTCTATTTAGCTACTCCAAGTCCCTTAGGTATGACCCTGACACTCGTTGGGATTATAAATTTTGTTTTGCTGCACGATCACCGTGACCTCCTACTTTTGAGAGCACGATTTGAGTGTTCATAAAAAATGGCACTGTTGCCGGGGACTTGAGTTGATAGCTTTTTTTTTGTTGTTTTGAAATCAATTTTAGAGTACTTGTTTCTTTTACTTTTGTTTGTTGTTTATGTTTTGATTGAGCAGGCTAGCCTATGAACGAGGCCGATGGCATCGAGAGCGTTGACGACTTCATGGAGACCGACGAGGCTGAGCCTATGATGCAAGGGGGTATAGGTGCAATCCGCCTACCCCCCACGGTGGGAAATATTGTCTTTCATGTGACTAGGACCATGCTCCCTTTAATCCAAATGAAGGGCCTATTTTGTGAAGTAGCACATAAAGATGCCAACCGGTATATTCAGAATTTTATGGAGATTTGCCAATAGTTCATCTTTCAACATATTCCCAAGAGTCCATCCGATTGTGCCTATTCCCTTTATCCTCGACGAGGGAAGCCACAACGTGGTTGAAAGAGTTGGCGGATGACTCTATCACATCTTGGGCCGAGTTGGTTGAGGAATTTATATCGAGATTCTTTCCTCCATCTCGAATGATGAAGATAAAAGATGAGATTACCAACTTTAGGCAGCTCCCGGATGAGCCTCTTCATGAAGTTTGGCTAAGACTCAAAAAGAAGCTTCTCTTGTGCCCAAATTATGAGCTGTCTACAAAGCTTATATCGATCGTTGAACTCTATGAATACATCGGTGGATGACAACCTTAGATGTGGCACCTTCATGGACTTAGAGTTTCTCATTGCCTCAACTTTGTTAGAGCGAATGACAAATACCAATTAAGCTTGGCATACAAGAGAAGCAGACGTGCAAACTTCGAGAGGACCCTCATCTATCTTGATTAATGAAATGAGGAAAAATAAGGAGGAGCGAGATGATACAATGGCCAAAATAATGACACAAATTGACTTGATAGCCAAGCATGTGATGGGAGCTGGTGGTACTAAGATAGTGAATGCAGTGAGTACACCAGAAATCAAAGCTAGTGATGATGAGCTCATGACTGTGGTTGATGGAAAGTTATGTTTTGTGTTGGCGGGTTCTTATCTCGGGTATTATTGCCCGAGGAAGGAGAACCAAGGTTGAATTAGAGATAAAGAAAGAGACAAAAATTGGCGGGATAGAGACAAGGATGGTGATCATTTCAATCACCGGAGTTCAAATCCCTATATCCCTCTGAACAAGGCAGACTCTTTCTATCAATCGGGCACAAGTAACCCCGACCATTCTAAGTTTGATGACATGTTGTCCTTGGTTCTTAAGAAGGTGGACACCACAAATACGGGAGTGAGCGAGCTAAAGAGTGAGGTCTCAACACTTCACCAAACTGTGAGCTCCCACTCAGCCTCAATCAAGCATCTTGAGGCCTAAATGAACCACCTGTCAAGCCAAATGAACCCGAGGATGAAAGGGACGTTGCCTAGCGACACCATCACCAACCCAAAGTATGTTTGAGGATTGAGGTAGTATCATCGTGCCGCAACGTTAAATCAAGTGCTTATTGGGAGGCAAACCAAGTTTCTTTATTTGTTTTTTGGTTATCTTTTGTTGTTTTTGGTATTTTTGTAGGGAATGCATGGATGGAAAAATGAACAAGGGAACGCAAGGCAAAAAGGGGTCATGCAGTGGACTGTGCAGACCACACAAGCATTTGTGCGTGTCACACAACCTATCGAATACCAAATCAGAATGCCTGAAGGAAATTTGAAAATTTAGAGGCGACGTGCGCTAGGCCGTGTGGACCACATGAGCCCAAGTGTGTATTGCACCTCTGTCGCATGGTAAAATAGATGCCTGGGCAAACCAAGGGGAGAAAAAAAGGGGATGTGCAAAATGCCATGCGCTCCACACCTTTTCTGGTGCGAATCGCATGTCGCAGTGGATAAGTGGTAAGTTTGAATTCCAATTGACCTAACCCATTGACCGACCCAACCCGGAGATGACCCAGCCGACCTTTCTTCTTCTTTTTCTTTTAAAACAACCTTTTCTCTTCTTCTTCCACCATTTTTTTCCTCAAACCCTCAAAATTTACTCCCAAAACTCTCTCTAAATCCCTCAAACCTCTACAAAAATCGTCTCCTCCTCTCACCCACAATCTCGACCACTTCATCACCACTGTCGTCGTCATCTCTCCAGAAAGGTTTTGCTGGTCACCAATATTGAAGAACACAAAGCTTTAATTTTCACTCCTCGCTTTATAATCTTCACTTGTGGCAAGTTCCCCGACATTAAATACTTGTTTCTATGAAGGTTGGGAACTCAAATTGTTAAGCATGCTTAGTAGAATTTCCATGTTGATTTTGCGTCAGTTCCAAAAATTTTGGGTCCCCAATTCTAAGTTGTATTGATGATATTGCTATGTGTCAACCTGGTAGAACTTTAATTTTGGTAATGCATGTTGATTGGTAGTGATTTTTAGCCTTGAATTATGTGTTGGGGTGAAGTCTAAGTAACCCACTTATGATGAACAAATGATTTGGCTCGATAATAGATTGGGTGACGTCGTTCTTAAGGGTAAATCATCGTTTGTCATGAGGTTTCGATTAAAGGTTGACTCTTGAGGCTGAATTTTGCTGATTGTATACCCATGATTATTGTTTAGCATTATACTTTGGGTATATGATGTTGTGCGGGGAGGGGGTTAATTGTTGCTGAATTTGTGGGTGTCCGTTGTGCAAGTGAAGGCTTGATGTTCCCGATGATAGATGGGGTAACATCTATCTTAATGGAAGTTGTTGAGTTCCTTTCTTGCTTGCTATTGTGTCAATAAAAATCCAAGCAAGTCTGAGTACCCAGAAGTTATGGTCATGAGATCCCTTGTCCCCCTTGTTTCATGTTGATTGGGTTGTTGCATGGTGCACAGTGCCTAAGCACATCTTGCTCTACGAATCACATGTGAAATTCACAAGAACACAAGGAACCAAAAATTCTAATTGTGCCTTTGTGCGTTTCGCATGAGATGCATCGATCTTGATGTGTGGGGTGCATGAGGAATCGCACCATATTTAAAAGGAAAAGTAGGTCACTGATATGAGGGGAGACGCCTGGTGCGGCACACACTTCTGATGGTGCAAATCGCACCAGCTTTTTACCTCGACAAAAAATCCCTGTAGGATTCTTTCTGCTTGTGCGATAGCACATACGACGTGCACTCTCTATGGTGCATTTCACATATGGTCCGCACAAGCTGACATTCACCTACTTTGTTTTTCCAATCCATTGTATTCCATCCTTTGTAGTTTGGTAACTTCTTCTTAGGTTTTAATTTTAGCTCACAATATCTATATGCAGAACATGTCTTCTAATAGGGGTAACACCGAGAGAAGCTCACGCAGGCCAACATGTCCCTCCCCCTCTAAGCAAATTGCAAAAGGGAAAAAGAAAGTCTCATCTTCATGTGACCAAGTCTCAGAGGAGAAGAGAGTTTGGTTCGGAATGGAGGGCATTAAAGTGATCTATGATCGTGATAGGGGCAGGACCTTCAATGAGGAACAAAGCTTCAACCTAAATGCGGTGTGGGACAATCTGCCCAACATTCCCACTCAGTTTGCTAATCGTCAGTGGCAACCATTTCAGGAAGTGCCCGAAACCTATTACAAGGAGTTAGTCCGAGAGTTTTTTGCCTCATATCAGACCTCACAGGATGCTAAAGGCCACAAAGGAGGTATTGGATGTGAAATTACTAGTGGAAACATGGGATTCCACTCAGATTTGAGGCTAGAGATAACTCTTATCGACGGAATTACCCATTTAAGGGTCTAAGATAGAGATAGTGTGACCTCCCCAAGCTTAGATTGGTTGTTTATTGATCAAACCGATGATGCTCTAACCAAGATCATCAGATATAAGATTGTTGATAGAGAGATAAGCAATTCTTACCCATGACCAATGCTACTTACGTCATTAAGCAAGAATAAGTATGAATTGATAATCACCCTATCACATAACTAAAGCCCCATCGGATATGCATCCCTAGTCATCTAGTCAACTTGGTACACCCTCTTTAGGTTTATTGCTTTTTAATTGAATTACGATTGTAGTGACAACATCCCAATTCCCCATCCATTTACTGGTTATTTTGAGCATTTGCTCTGACTTTGAACTCAATCCGATACAATCTCTATTTAGTTACTCCAAGTCCCTTGGATATGACCCCGACACTCATTGGGATTATTAATTTTGTTTTGCTGCACGATCGTCGTGACCTCCTACTTTGGAGAGCACGATATGAGCATTCATCACATAACACAACCAAGACCGATCCCAGAAGCATCACAATACACGAAGAAACCCTGACCCTCAATCGTCAAGGTCAACAAAGGAGCTGAAGTCAACAAGGCCTTAAGCCTCTGGAAGCTATCCTCACACTGATCTGACCACTGCAATGGAAAATCCTTCCTAGTCAGCATAGTCAGGGTGCTGCTATGGAATAAAATCCCTGAATAAACCTCCTGTAGTAACTTGCTAACCCAAAAAAGCTATGAACCTCAGTGGCAGTAGTAGGTCTAGGCCAATCACACACCGGTGAAATCTTACCGGGATCAACTCTAATCCCATCCTTAGACACCACGTCTCCTAGGAATGCAACTGACTCCTGCCAAAACTCACACTTTGAGAACTTGGCATAAAGCCGATGATCTCTCAAAGTCTAAAGTACCATCCTCAAGTGTTTCTCATGCTCATATCTACTCCTGGAGTATATCAGAATGTCATCTATGAAGACTGTCATGAACGAATCCAAATACGGGCAAACCACCATGTGCATCAAATCCATGAAGAATGCGGAGGCATTAGTCAACCGAAAATACATCACTGGGAACTCATAATAGCCATAACGTGTCCTGAATGCTGTCTTAGGGATGTCCTCTACCCTAATCCTCAACTGGTGGTAGCCAGACCTCAAATCAATCTTCGAAAACACGACTGAACCCTGAAGCTGGTCAAACAAATCATCAATCCTCGGCATCGGATACCTATTCTTCATTGTCACCCTATTCAGCTGTAGATAATCAATACACATCCGCATCGACCCATCCTTCTTCTTAAAAAATAGAACAGGAGCACCCCAAGGTGACACACTCGGTCTAATGAACCCCTTAGCTAAAAAATCCTGGAGATGCTCCTTAAGCTCTCTCAACTTAGATGGAGCCATACGGTAAGGAGATATAGGAATGGGCCTGGTGCCCGGGTCTAACTCAATAGTGAAATCAATATCTCTCTCAGGTGGAAGCCCTGGAAGGTTGGTAAAAAACACCTCTAGGAAGTATCAAACCACAGGGACAGACTCAGAAGACGAAGGGTCGGCACTAGCATCTCATACATATGCTAGATAAGCTAAACACCCACGGGAAATCAACTTCCTAGCTTGAAAACAAGAGATGATCCTAGACAGTGCGCAGCTAACAGAACCCTGCCACACAACTAGGGATACACCAGGCACGACAATGGTAACAGTCTTGGCATAAAAATCCAAAACCACACGGTGAGGGAATAACCTGCTCATGCCCAGTATCACATCAAAATCTAGCATATCAAGTACCATGAAATTACCCCAAGTCTCCAAATCACCAACAAATATCATGCAAGATCTCACAATCTGATCCACTACTAAAGAATCTCCTACTAGGGTCAAAACAGAAACAGGAACAGATAACGACTCACTAGCCAACCCTAAACAAGGCATAAAGTAGGTAGATACATATGAACATATAGATCTAGTATCAAATAAAGCCATAGCAGACTTATGGCACACAAAAATCGTACCTATAATCACAACATTCGAGGCCTCTACCTCGGGTCTCCCAAGGATAGCATAAAATTGACGACGACCTTCACCTTCCCAACCGCCATCCCTACTACCTACTCTGCAACGTGGGGAACCATCCCTAGTCTGACCACCACCTCCTCTAGCCAGTGGCTGAACTGCTCGCAAAGGCTCGACCGTCTGAGCGACTGACTAAACTGGACCCAGCTGGGGGCAATCTCTAGCATAATGTTTAACAATAACAAACTCATAACAAGGCCCTGATGGCCTGAAAAGGCAAGATAGACCAGCAGAACCCATATGGCCACCCTTCAAAGACTGACCCTACTCGAACTGAGAACTACCAGAAGTCTGAAGTGAAGCCTGAACCAGCCGGCTAGACTAACCCTGGTGTTGTTGTGGATGATAACCCCATCCCCATTAGCTTGAACCTCTACCACCATCTCTAGAACCACTATAGCCACCCTGATAATGAGGCCTCTTCTCTCTAGCCCCTTGATCATGTCGATTCAAGTCCTCCATAGTACGGACATAGTCTGCAATAGCCTGAAATGACCGACCACTAGAAACTAATATCTTAGCTGGCTATCTAAGTTCTGTCCGCAATCCTAGATCCAAATGGAGCAAGCTGATGGAAAAGGGTCTCATACTCAGTTATAAACATGGATCTCTACATAATCCTGGTGAACTGCTCCCGGTTACACTCACGATCACTCTGAGCTAAGAACTTGGCTATAAAGGCCTCATAAAACTTAGGCCAAGGTATTGGAGCTGATGTAGAAGGTCTGCAAGCAACCTGTGCCCTCTACTATAACTTTACTGGACCCTCTAGCTGATACATAGTATATCTAACCCTGTGAGTCTCTAGCAAATCCAAATAGTGTAACATCTCCTCACAGGTAGTAATGAAGTCATGTGGGTCCTAGCCTGATGTACCAGTGAATCTGGGTGGTTCCAATCTCAGAAATCTACATCAAGGCCTTCTGCTCCCCATCTATCATAGCTGGGCTAGGAGCAAGAGACTGTTCAACTGCTGGAACTGGAATAACCTCAGCACGGGGAGTCACAGCAATAGGTTGTGCTCCTGAACTCGGTGCACCCAGGGATGCCCCCTGAGCGGATGTCTGTGCTGCCTCAGAAGGCCACTCTCCAATCATACCCAATAACTGTAATAGTAAACCCCAAATATTTGAAGACTGAGCTGGGGTTGAAGGTGGCACTGGAGCTGGCGGTACCTGGGCTGACCCTAGTCCACATGCTGCTCGGGAGAAGAATCTGGATTATAATCATACTCAAGTCTTTCCCTCAACTCTAGCAGCTCTAGCAGGTGTCACTGCTCGGGGACATCCTCAATCCCTACCTCCACGACTCCTCCAGCCCCTAGCTGGAGTCAGAGGCTCATCTCTGCCTGACGCCGATGATCTCGTACGAGCCATTTGCGGAAGAATGAATAAGAACAAGTGAGATTTCCAGAAACTCCCAAGGATACTACACACGAGATAGAAGCAAGAAAAATCGATTTTTCCTAAGAGGTCACTATAGCCTCCCGAAGATTGAGTACGGACGTCTCCACCCCAATCCGCAAGACTCTACTAGACTTTGGCTCCTATATCGATGATACCAATGAACCTAGATCTCTAATACCAAGCTGACACAACCTAATTTCTCAGTCATGATGGCACCTACAACTCCCCAGTCAGCGAACCAATCCTTGTAGCTCAAACGGTTAGTAATGGGCTACTAGCTAACAGTTAATCGGAAGAATGATATAATCAAGCAGAAGCAAAGGAACAAGATGAAAAGATAGATAACAGGAATATATGTACATATGCGGAAGCTAAATCAAAAACCAAAACCTGGTATCATAGTATATAGCCAGAACTACATATAAGGAGTACGAAGCATCCAAAATAATATATATACACAACTGTCTTCGAGTAGTAATAGAGTACATGATACAAAAGTTGAACTAAAGCTAAGCTTCGGTCGCCAAGATCCCACCCTCAATCTGGTTAGTCCAAAAGATCTCCAATCATGAATCCCACGATCTAGCTGTGATGGCCCACACTAGGATCTGCACTAGAAGATGCAAAGTGTAGTATGAGCACCAATTGCAAAGCAACCGATACCCAGTAGGTATCATAGGCCGACTGGGCACATATAAGATAAAAGAGCAGTAATAAGCAGAATAGAAACAAGTAGTAACAGAAGGCAATGCATAAGCACACAGAAGCTAGCACGGAAGGAATACAAACATGAACAACATACATGGCTAGCTACTATAACACAATCACATGCGAAAAGAAGAAAAATAGACCCAGGATCATCGCAATAACAAGTATATAAAGAAGAGTTTAGAGAGTAGGTGGTATACCGGTAACCTCAAATGGATAGAAAAAGGAGAGAAAAGATAACAATAATTACGCTTGCATACAAGATATGATAACCCCTAATATACATACTAATCTCAAGTCAGAATCCAACCATTAAAATCCAAAAATCAATCTTAACAATCTCACTAGAAACCATGGCAGGAACCAATACTGCAATATAATAACAACAAGTCTAAGTATTATCCCACGAGCGCCCATACACCCAAGGAATACAAGAAGGTAAAGACAAACCTCCGATATCCCATACTATCGGAGTGTACAATCAGCAAACAGCAAACAAAGGTGTAACCTTACACAAATGAATGATATGCCAAACCAAGTGTAATCGCAGTGTCAGTATGTTACCTCCTTCGGTGCCCCAAAGGTCCAATAAATGCGGGATGCATGGAAGGACTTCTCCTGAGTACATCTACTCTGCCTTATACCCCTACCCCTGGTCACCCTTTTGCCCATAGTACTTTTTTTGGGATGACAGAGTCTATGGAGGTCTACTCGTAGACCACATACTACACTCTATCCTCAAAATATTAGTCCGGAGTGCGACCGGATCCAAACTAGTACTCAAATGCCCTAAATTATTGCCTGAATTCTATCCATGTCTAAATCAATGAAATAAGTCTCATAAACCTCCTTTAAGGGTGCTCGGGTGTATCCGGGTCTAAAACAGTAGTAAATCAAGTCTGATGCTTAGCTTTACCGAGTCTAATATCATTTCTCATCCATAACAGGGTCAATCTAGAACCACACTTCAACCAGGTCTAATATATAGTAGGGAAACTCTAAAAAAGAATTTCTTTTGACTTTTCTTACCCCAAGAAGATCCATTAAGATGATACCAAACCATTTCATAATAAATTTTATCGAAAACAGGCCCCACAGGCCATGCAAGATTTAGAAATCATCAATAAAAGGCCTGAAGCCAAAATCGTAGTAAAATCATGAAGAAAATCCTTTTATATGCATGATAATGACATGCTCAATCATAATCAATAGCCCAATGGCTCACAATCAACCTATCGGCCCAACATAGGCTCCAATCATTCTACAACACAGATAGCCAGCTCTATAATAATAATAACAATATTCGGGACTCACAAACATTCCCAATATCCCACCATTTATGTTCTAGAGTCAATATAAGGCCTCACAGGACCACAAGGGTGATAATATCATCTATCACAAGTCCTACAACCATCAGTGGAAGAAAAGGAATCAGACATGGATAAAACAGTCAAGGTTGTGGTACTAACTAATAAACCCAACCCAAGGATGCCCATTAATACAATTTTATTCTATATATGCGAAGTCTAAAAAGTTTAAACCGTAACCTACCTGTCGTCCAACAATAAGCTGCTGGAACAACGATATCCAATCCCGACTCGCTCTGAGAAGCCCCAAACGATGATCAAACTATCACAAACATGAATAATATATCAAGATGAGTCCAACAATATCCATATCGCTAAACTAATAGCTGGGTAAAAAATTGGGTCACCGGTAAGCCTGTGGGCCCCATGACCCAAAACCAAAAATTAAATCACACATCATGATTACCACACTCCAAAGTGTGCATGCTTAGATTTTAGAGAGAATTTAGCCAAGGAATTCGCTCAAACTAGCCAGCCCACTATAAGAACAATGAAGAATCAAATGAGCAAATTTAATGGAAAAAAGCCGATAAAACTTACAAATAATGATGGAGGAACAATCAAGGCCAAGAAATTTGCACCTCAACACCAAGAATCGAGTTAATACTGAGTTTAGATGAGTTTTGAGCTTACAATAATGGAGAATTCATATTTTTGGGTGAAGAAGAAAAAGTTAAGAGTTTATATACTGCCTAGGGGTCCTTCATCACGATCGCGAAGGGACTCCTCGCAGTCACGAGGACCACGCAAGCTAGACCATCGCGATCGCGAGGACAAGACACGCAGTCGCAAAGAACAAAGAGGGAGAGGCTTCATCGCGATCGCGATAGGTGATCACGCAATCGCGAAGAACAAGGGACCATGTGCTTTATCACAATCACGAAGGGAGAAGCTCATGATCGCGATTAAGGCCTGAGGCCTGCACCTGTAACAACAAAAATCTGCAACTTTTCCAAAACTCTATGGGGCATTTCGGGCACAATTGGAAACCGATATTTAAAAATCAATAATTTTAACAAAGTGGAAACACCATTTTGGACTCAACAAAAATGATGAAACTTCCATATGAGGTCCTTACAGAGAAATGTTGATCCAAGTCAACACTAATCAACATGCAACCAAACACCCAAAATGAGCCCAGCTCACCCGAAACCCAAACCAACCATCTTCCTAACCCAAACTGAACATTCTAGAGCTGATGAAATCTTCGAATTTCAAATCCGACACTCTGATCATCAAAAGCCGACCAAAGTTACACTTTCAACTCCAAATAGCCTGAAAACAGAGAAAGCAACACAAAATCCACACTGGAAGCTCTCCTGCTTCAACTAAAGGTCCAACTAGACCAAACTTAATGCTCTAGAGCTAACATAATTGTCAAAATTCAATTTTGATCACGTTAGTTAAGAATGTTGACTAAAGTCAATGATATTCTAAGTTAAATCTCTAAAACAGGCAAACAGCCAAAACAACAAAACGAACGACCAAGGCACCAAACTACCGATCCTAGCAAGCCATAAATGACTTGGAGCCATTACAGAAAAGCTCTAACAGTACAAAGAAAGCATAAACACGAAGATGATCGGAGGGGTCATCACAATACCTACAACCTTTGATTAATGAATTAAAACTGTTGTTGTCTGAGGGGGTTCAAACCTGGGACATTTCACTTAAATAAAATTTCAATATATGTGCTTTTTTAATGTGGAGTATTAATGATTTCCCTGCTTATGGAATGTTATCTGGGTGGATGACAGCTAGAAAGTTAGCTTGTCTCTACTACATGAAAAACACTAAATCCTTCCAATTAAAACATGGTCAAAAAACTTTATGGTTTGATTGTCACCATCGATTCTTGCCAGATAATGATGAGTGTAGGAGAATGAAGTATGTATTTACAAAGAATAAAAAATTGAACATGATGGTCCACCTTGATCATTAACTAATCATGAATTTTGGGAGAGGGTTAAATATTTGCCAAGAGTTAGCGAGGAACAACCGTACAAGTTTAATGGGTATGATGTTTCTTATAATTGGACAAAGCAAAGCATATTTTGGAAGTTACTATATTAGAAGGATAATCTACTTAGGCATAATCTTGATGTCATGCATATTGAAAAAATAATAATTTGATAACTTGCTCAACACTGTGATGGATGTGAATGGCAAGATAAAGGATAATGTTAAGGCTAGACTTAACTTACCAGATCACTGTAGATGACCAGAGCTAGATTTGCAGTAGTCTGCCAACAATAAAGTACTTAAGCCCAAGGCCAGTTATACATTCACATTGGAACAAAATCAGAAAATATGTGAGTGGGTGATGTGAGGTCAAAAATACATATATTTAGTCATTATTTATCTCATATTTAGTCTTTTTATTATAATTTTTAGCATTAATTTTATGAATTATTCTTATATTGGGTATTTTTATTTATAGGATTAAAATGGTGTGAAGAGAAAGAAATTTGGAGAAGAAACGAATTAAAAATGAGAAATCATACACGGAAATCAAGCAGTCAGCTTAATGGATTGAAATGAATAAAATATAATATATATACATATGCTGCTTTTGGGCAAATGAATTTCAATTCAATTGGAAGACCTGCCACGTGTTGGAAAATGCAGACGAGATTAAGAAGAAGCTAAAAGTGGTAGTAATTGAAGATGCGACGCTCGAGCAGTAAACCCACGTCAACTGGGTTTTGGTTTTCCAATTCGTTTTGGACTCAGTTATTTATTTGAGGATCTTTTCCTACATCTATAAATATCCTATAAGAACAATTCTTTTAGAACTTTTGACCTACGAAGAGGTAGGAGCCACCGTGGAGCCCAGAGAATATTGGTTTCATCTTTTCTTCTCCTTTATTATTTATTTTTACATTTTTCTTTGGATGATTTATTGTAATTGCTCCATGTCTATGTGGAGTTAAACTTCTCATTCTAGGATTATGGTAGCTAAATACATGATTGTTAAAGTAGATTATTGATTTTAGTTTTTTAAAGAAACCAGTCCATCACAAAGTGTGATCCGCTCAATTAAGCAATAAATAGACAAAAAGCAAATGAAAAGCCTAAACTAGAAAGTGGAAAAAAGAAAGAATAGAAAAGGGAAATGGCGAAGCTTCCAGATTCTACAAGCATCTTCTTCATCATCTTAGTCACTAGATCGAGGATCGATCTATACCTGGGGAAGCTTCAAGACAAAGGGAGCTAAGATGTCAATTCCTTTATTAACCCCAAGATCTAGCAAAGTGTTAAGAGGATGGGTGGATTGCTCCATGGGCATTCAAAGCTCTCATGAATGCCGAGTCAATCCAGACACTTTGAAGATTTCTTTGACTCTTCAGTTGTAGATCTATCTATGTTAAGGTAATGAGGCTTCTTAGCTCCCCCGCCATTGAGGTTTATCAAGAAAACGTGGTTAGCATCTTTGAGGATTTGATGTTGGGTCATTGGCTGCTATAGGGGTTAGTTAACTGAACATGTCCTTATTTCCATTGTAGGTTGAGCCGAAGCTAATACCATTGCATAAAGAGCTAGGAATAAGGTTAGTCGATTGGTATGTAAACTAAATTATTTCAAAATTATAATTTTGAGATTATAATTCTTGAACTAATTTATTTCATATAGGAGGTGGGATAAAGTGAAATATCCCAAGACTAGTTTGGTATTAGATTTATACCATGTTTGGTTAATAATATAAATTAATCCCCGAATAAATTTAAATCATCAACCAAATATAGTATAAATTTAATCAGTAACAAACTTAATTCTAGGACATCCCACCTTATCCCGCCTACCTAACGACTCACTTTCTAATCCAATGATATTCTCAATGGCAAAGAAAAAATGAGCCAGTGTAAATCTGAATTTATTCGAGTGCCAATATATATACTAAATATCAAATAAAAAATAAATAAATAACAAGAGATAGACATATGATATATATATATATATATATATATATATCTATCTATATATATATATATATATACTTAAAAATGAAAGCATGTAATAGGTAATTATGAATAACCTATGAATGTGAATAACAACACAAGAAAATTTAATATTTTTTTGGTTGATGTGACTGCTCGTTTAATATAAAATCAATGAGTAGATTATATCTTAGAGTATCAGTATTGTTAAGTACTCTAATAATTTGGTTTAGATATGGCTTTACACGTTATAGTTATCGAAATTCGTCTTCAACTTATTAAAGTCAACTAATATCACGAGTCATTATTTTACTTATGAAACGAGCTATATATAAAAAGAATTGAGGAAAAAGATAGCCAGTTGGTGGAGTAGAGGATTGAAAATATTTACCAGTTCAAATTTGGTTCTTGACTTTCACCGTTCCGCCCTCCTTATTGAATAGCTGGCTTCGGGCTTCGCTTGCCTTTATAACAAAATAAATTTTGATTCACTAACATGAGTTGTGGTGAGATGGTTGGGATCGTCCCGTCACCCTTAACCAAAGTTCTTGAATCTGAGTCCTGAATATGGGAAAAATCCTGTTGAAAGCACTGCCATTAGCTCGAAAAAACATATCTTTCGTGTGCCATCGTCCAAAGACATATGATCCAAATAAGTTGCAACTACTTGGTTAAAAGACAATTAGGAAAAGATAAAAAAATTAGTCACAATGATGATGCAGTTACACTTAAGGACATGGATAATAAGAACGTGAAACAAAAAGTTTTGTTATATGCCAAATAAGTAAAAGTTGGCGTCATGATCTACCTAAATCTTAACGACAGAAAATATGAGACTTCCTGTTGCAAATCCGGATATATTCGAGCCTCAACATAGATACAAACTAAATATCGGATGAAAAATAAAAAAAATAATTAAAAAACAACAAGATATAGACATGGTATATATAACTTAAAAATGAAAGCATGTAATAAGTAATTATGAATAACTAGTTTCGATTCCTTAAGGACGTTGTACGGACCGTAATATATAGTAGTTGAGAAACCTCCCTAAGACTTTTTATTGGGAAGTTTGCATAAAAAGGAATTCTTCTGTAATGAAGAAAATGATCTTGCCAGTCATTCTTCTACCGATTATTTAAATTCGGTCGACAGAAATAAATTTGTGTTGTGATTTCAGAGATTATAAATGATCCAGGGTTATGGACTTAGAACAATCCAGTTGAGTTATCACTTAACTAGTTTAATTTATTTTCTAAGTTACTAGTTTCGAGTTGATATTTGCGATGTTGAGCGTCTTTCTAAACTACCTTTATGCCTACTCAACTATTCCTAACACCTATATTCCTATGGTCATTGGTTATAGTGAAGTGCATGTAATTAATCTTTCATATCAACTAAGGCAGGCTAATGGGTATATTCCTATTCATATTAGTGAATCGTTAACCCTTAAGAGCTCACAACCAAGCTCCAGCTTTTTTTATTGCGAATGTAAGTTCCCTATTTTTAGTTTAACTTGCAAACTATAGATAGTATTTGAGAAATGGACAGATAATCAAATAATTAAGAGCAAAAAAAGATAAGCAACTCTATAATGGAAATCCAATTAAACTATATTAACTTTCAAACATGAACATTCATATTCATCCACAACCCTAGATACTTTGAGTTTAGCTACTCATGAACAGATTACAAAAGCAAGAATTCATGAATAAACAAAGATTCAATCATAAAAATAAAAAAAGAATGGAAAAACCTAGGTAGAAAATTCTCGTTCTTCATCTCTTGCATGTTTTCTCTCTACAAAATTAGTTCTCCCCCTCAAATTCTAGCTAAATATAGTATATATAGCATTTATTTGGGGGGGGGGGGTTAGGTCTGTTCTGGGTCAAAATGATCGAACCATGTCAATGTAGGTCAGAAAATGGCCTATTGCGTTGTCCTATGTGATGAACTAGACCTATGGGATAGCCTACATGCTCATAATGTCCTCTTGCACTATGGGGGCATCTAGAGAGGCACCCAGGGTCTTTTCATAGTGCATTGTTTTTGCCTTTTTTCATTATGTCACCTTTGTTAAGCCTCTGTCTTGATCTACTATTCATGGACATGCTCTGGATCATCATCTTTAGCTCCTACTCAGACTTCAAAGCTTTAAAATCACTCCATTATGCTCCAAATCCATGCAAAATTCTTTATTTTTCATCCTACACACCAAGATAAGCTACATAAGTGTTTATTACATAAAGTAAGCCCAAAAGCGTATTAACACAAGTGAAATGTGAGCCAATCTGTTGATTAAAATAATGACTTCTAGCCTCAAATCAATGGTCTACACTCAGTAGACCGAATAAGAAAATGGAAAGATAAGGAAGAGATCCAATATAAGAGGTCCAGGTCAGCTGATCATGATGTTAGCTATCAGAAGAATAATAACATAACATTCTTCTCTAAGAGATCATCAGTACCTGCTCCATCTTCAACTAGTGTGCCATATCAGAGGCCCAGGAATTACCAGAGGTTCTAGACCAACCAGAGTTTCAAAGCATCAAGCTCACAGTCTCAGGGTAATGTTACACAAGGGACCTCACAGTACCCTAGCGACAACAAGTATGGTAAGGAACATCTGGGAGAGTGTCATTTCTACAGGGATATAAGTTATGGGTATGTCCAACGTGGCTAGTTTAGGGGGAATGTCCATCCACCAAGAAGAATGATGAGGGAAACAGAGACCAGTCTGCTAGTTCATCCGCTCCAGCAGGGCGAGGTGCACAAAAAGGTACTACTTTAGAGATAGGCAAGGTCAAAATTTCTTGTATTCTTTGTCCAATTGTCAGGAATTGGAAACATCCCCAAATGTCATCAAACGTAAGTTAAAAGTCTTTTCTCATGATATTTGTGCTTTACTTGACCCTGAAGCCACCCTATCTTTTGTGACCCTTTATGTTACTATGAAGTTTGGAATAATTCCCAAACAGCTCCTTAAACCTTTTGCTATTTCTACTTCGATTAGTGAGTCCATCATAGCTAGACGAGTCTAGTAACCATTTATCACAGAGACATTATAGTCGACCTAGTTGAGTTAGATATGATCAATTTTGATGTCATTATGTGCATGGATTGGTTGCACTCTTGTTATCCTTCAATTGACTATCAAATAAGTTGTGAAATTCCATTTTCCTAATGGACCAGTCTTACTTTGGGAAGGTAGTCCGGTAGTGCCAAAGGTCAAGTTTTTTTATATCTTAAGGTCATAATGATGGTTTCCAAGGGGTACATATATCACTTAGCATGAGTTAGAGATTCTAATACTAATGTCCAATCCCTTCAATCAGTGTCAAATCTTAATGAGTTTCCTGAAATTTTTCCTAATGATCTTCCCAGAGTTTCTCCCAATAGGGAGATTGACTTTGGAATTGATGTCCTTCTCAACACCTAACCAATATTTATTCTTCCATATAGAATGTCCTCAACCAAATTGAAGGAGCTAAAAGAGCAGTTGAAGGATCTCCTTGATAAGGGATTTATTAGACTGAGTGTCTCTCAATGGGGTGCTCTAATGTTAGTCATGCATAAAAAGATTGGTTCCCTAAAAATATGTGTATTGACTATCATTAGTTAAATAAGGTCACCTCAAAGAATAAGTATCCATTCCCTAGAATCAATGACTTGTTTTACCAACTTCAGGGTGTTAAGTGTTTCTCTAGGATCGACCTCAGATTTATTTATCACCAGTTGAAAGTTAGCGAGAGTGACATTTCAAAAATGGCCTTCAGAACTTAGTATGGTCACATCGAATTTCCATTAATGTCCTTCAGTTTGACTATTGCACCAACACATTTTATGGATCTTATGAACAAGGTTTTCAAGTAGTATCTGGACATATTTGTGATTGTCTTCATCGATGACATACTAATTTATTTCCTCAGAGAGGAAGAGCATGCTAATCATATCCGAATTGTGTTGCAGGCACTTAAGGATTGTGAATTGTATGTGAAGTTTTCTAAGTGTGAATTTTGGTTGAAGTATGTGGCAATTATTGGTCACATTATTTCTAGTGAGAGTATCAAGGTTGATTCCCCAAATATTGATGCAGTTAAGAATTGGCCCAGACCCACGACCCCAAGTGATATCTGAAGTTTCTTAGGTTTGGCTAGTTACTATAGGAGGTTTTGTCATGACCCAACCCACCGTGAGTGGGACCCACCCAAAACCCCCAGATGAGCAGACCAATATCAACACAACACTTAGTAAAGTCTAACAGCTCAAAATCAGTTTGCATTAAAGATAAACTAGCATTCACATCTAACCCAAAAACTAACAATATCCTGCAGAAATTACCCCTAGAAACTGAAATTCATCGTACCAAAACATCTACCAATGTCTAGAATGGGGATGAAACCCCAAAAATAAGAGTTTAAGTCCAGAAACAGATGGACTATAACTAAACTGCAAGAAAATACGGTAGCCCGGCAGAAGCAACTCACCTTTGTAATCTGGAATCACTGGGACTATATCTAAGGTTGCATGGGAGCCGCCGAAGATGTCCTATACTCATAAAAGAATACAAGTACAGAATCAATACACAACCACCATGTACAGGTAGGATCATCGGCCAACTCCAATAAACAATAAACATACAATAAACAAACACTGAGTAAGAAGTACAACCATATAACAACAACTAGTAATATAACTCCAGGCTCTCAGCCTACCTTCTAACTCATCAACCACATGAAACGGGTTCAACAATCATCTAACAATGAACAATAATCATGACACTTATTCTTTTTCACATTACCCAGACCATTAAAGGTTCTCTAGACCCACACCTAAGTGCTAACATGTAATGCCCGGTCCACCCTAGGACCATCCCCACATTAAGTGTAAAAACCCGATCTCTCAAGGACCAATATAATCAATCATAGATTCAACAATTAACCTGGTCCACTCAAGGAACCATTGACAAACACAATAAATAATGCAAATTAAACCCGTACCAAGCGTGGTACCCGACCCAACCGATATAAAACCTCTACCAAGCATGGTACTCGAGCCAACCATTAGTATCCATACCAAGTATGGTACCCGAGCCAACTGAATATCACACAAAACTGACAGTCAATACTTAAATGAACATAAAACACCTTTGTAAAACTAAGAAGCAATAATCAAGTTCATTTCACATAATTGACACCCCAAATACTTGGACATTCAGAACTTCCTTTCCTAAGCATGAAAACACATACCTTACTAAGCTATAGTTACATGTATATACATTGTATTTGGCAAGACAATAACCATCACCTACCTCGAATAGCCTGAAACTTTACTGGACTGGAGCCTTCCTATTTTTGGAAGCTTTCACTTGCTTTTGGTCTAAAAATAAGTACACAATATTCTACAATCAGTCCAATGACCTAAAATTTCTCAGATTATGCAAAATCCTAATCGCCAGGTCAAACCATAATCATTCCACCCATTTTCGGGCTTTCCCACCATTAATTCACCCTAAACTACCATTTTTATGATTTCATTTAGCGAATAATGGTGTTTTAAACATGAATAAGCGATAATAATCATAACCCATGAATTCTACACCAAAAAATCCCCTTTTTCCAATTGGATTCTATCATCCTAGGTCATTCCAAATGTTACCCCAAGCCCGAGATTATAGTTTCTAAGGTATGGAAATTGAAATACAGATATGGGGAATGATAACCTTACCTTTTTGACAGAGTTTGGCGGAAATTCACTAAAAATCACCTTTTCCAAATTATTTTTCAGAAATTTTGAATGTTTTCAAGGAAGTTTCTGCATTAATCCTGACTAAGTCTGCTATAGTGATCCATTGTAATGACCCTTCCTGTCATTTACGCGTGTTTACCTTTCTTGTACTGTTAGAGCTTGCATGTAGCGGCCCCAAGTCATTTATGGCTTGCTGGGATCGGTAGTTTAGTGCCTGACCATTTGCTTGGTCTTTTTGGCCATTCCTTGTTTTAGAGATTTTAGCTTTTGAAATCGTTGACTTCAGTCAACATCCTGGGTGTACATGCTCGGAATCGAATTCCGACAGTTCCATTAGCTCCGGAGCGTGAACTTTGGTCTAGAGGGACCTTTGGTCGAGATCTGGGAGCTTTTTAGCTTGGAATTTTCTCTTGTTCTGTGTTTTCAGGCCAGTTGGGCCTGTTTGGTTGACTTTGATCAACATTCAGAGAGGACGGTCTCGGATGGAAATTCCGTCAGTGCTTTTAGCTCCGGAATGTCGATTTTAGGCTAGAGGGACTATTGGTTTGGGTCCCTAGGCTTCCGGACTTGATTTTGGCCATTGGGTTCCATTTTGGGTATAGTTGGCTAAAGGTTGATTTTGTTCGTGGGGCCCACTTTTCGTTAAATTGACATCCTATGGGATTTCGTCGATTCCATTGGATCTGGAATGCCGTTTCTAGTCGAATAGCTCAAGTTGTTTGTGTTCGCGGGACCCCAGATGCGTTCCCGGGGACCCATCTTGTGAAAATTTGCCTAAGGATTGGTTGTTGGTTGCTGGTGTGGGCAGCACCATGCGCCTGTGCCCATGCGCCCGATGCGCCCTGGCCGCCTGTGCCCTGGTGCGCCTGGCCCCTGTGCCCTGGTGCGCCTGGCCCCTGTGCCCTGGTGCGCCTGGCCCTTGTGCCCTGGTGCGACTAGGCCGCCCTGGCCCCTGGGCGCTGGCAGCTTATATAGCTGGCCAACCCTCTTTTCCCCTTTATTTCTAAAAACCCAAAAAATGATATTCTCCATTAAAACATCTCTCAAAAACCTCCATATAACCATTGTTCATCCCAACTACTTGGAGGATAATATTTTGTCGATCCATGCTCGTTTGTGGACTCCTAAATTCGATAAACCCTCTCTTTAAATTCTGAATTCTCCATGGATGATGAACCCAAAACCTCCACAAATCACCTTGATCATTACCAACAACTTGGAGGTTAATATTTGCTGAATCTTTAGCGTTTGCTGGATTCTAAATCGGGTAAGTTCTTTCGTGATTTTTTCGATTTCTTCCACGAGTTTCATTCTTTAAATTCCTTGATTTTGCGGGGTGTTTTGAGCCCTAATTGTTGTCTGTTTCCTCTCAATTTTTGAGCAGTGCTCCCGGGATGGTAAGGAACACAAGTTTGTTTTTCATTTCCGGTTTTGGGTTACGGGGCCCACGGGCCTATTTGTGACCCGGATTTCAACCCGGTTATATTTTTGGCATTATGGGTATCGTTAGTCTTGTTTTAATTTGTAGATTGTTGTATTGATAGTGGTTTTGCGATTTGGAGCTTCCCAGAACAGTTCGAGCCTGGACAACGCCGTCCCCACAGCTATTCGTCGGACGACAGGTAGGTTATGGTTTTCCCCTATCTAGACTCTACGTATATAGGCTATAACTGCATTAATTAGCATCCTTGGATGGGTTGTTATAGATTGGTACCCCAGACCTTGTCCGTCTTTCGTCCGTCTATTTCATACGTTGTTTGTAGTATTCGCGTAGTAATGTATATTACCTTTGTGGTCCTGTGTGGCCTTGTATTGACTCTGGAACATAGATGGTGGGCTATTTGGAAATGTCCGCGAGTCCCGGACATAAAGATTATCCTTTTAGGCTGGTTATGTCTGCTGAGTAGCTATTGGGCCTGTGCAGGGCTGATAGGAATTGTTGTGAGCCATTGGGCTACTTTTATATTTGTGTGCGAGCATATCATCCATGAAAAAGGTTTTCCCCTGCATGTTTTACTACAGTTTTGGCTGTGAGCCACTACTGACAGTTTTCCTAAATTTGTATGGCCCTGGGTCCCATTTTTGGTACTGTTGTTGATAGAAAAGGGGATTTTTGGATGTTTTCGCACTGATTTTATTACTGGTACTAGTCTCTGCGGCGCAGAGCACCAGACTTGATTTTATTACTGATACTTGTCTCTACGAGGCAGAGCACCAGACTTGATTTTATTACTGATACTAGTGTCTGCGGGGCAGAGCACCAAACTTGATTTTATTACTGATACTAGTCTCTGCAGGGCGGAGCACTAGACTTGATTTACTACAGTTTTAGACCCGGTTACGCCTGGGCACCCTTGGAGGGGTTTTGAGGCATTTTCTACTACTTTAGTCCTGGATGGGGTCTGGGCATGTATACTTGAGACTGGGTCTCTATATTGATCCCGGACTTGCTTCCGGATAACATGTCTTGATACTGAGTTTTAGTATGGGCTCGGGGACCTCCATGGACCTTGCCGCTCTGGGCCTTGGGCTTCGGGCTGCGTGTGCTGGAGGGAAGGGTATACGGTGGAGTAGAGGTATACATGCTGAGTCCTTCCATGGAACCTGCCTGCTGGGCCTGGTTGGCACCGGAGGAGGTACATACAAAGGTTCTATTTCACATCATATCATATCATGCATTGGATCCCACCCTTGTTTGCTGTGTGTTCAGTGTACGCTCCGGTAGTATGGGATGCCGGAGGGTTTATTTTCACTTGATTATGTTCCTCGGTTGTATGGACTGCCATTGGGACTGTAGGTAGACTATATTAACTCCTGTTTTTACTTAGAGCTTGTCTTGGCACCCGGTTCTTGAAAGATTAGTGATGGCTAGCCTGTTGAGGCTTTGGTTGTGGGATTTTTGATTATTGAGAGGGCTTTGGAGTCCTATCTTATTGAGGCACTTTTGTGTGGCCTTCTGAGCAGAGTGTGAGACTCTGGTTCTATTCTTGTGGGAAGCTGAGTGGTATCTCTCGGTTATTGTGTCCTAGTTATTTCATCCGAGGGTTGTACTTGTGAGGTGATTCCCTGGTTATGCTATCATGTGATTGGATTGGTGTTATGACTTCCTTATACTGGTTGATTCCATTTTGAGTATGTTAGACTGCTCTCCGTCTTTTCCTTCCACTTGAGGTTACCGGTATACCACTATTTTCTCAACTCTCTCTCTACTTACTTATATTGTTGTGCAAGGAGTCCAGGTGCGTTCTCCTTTCCTTCACCTGTGATTCTTTGTAATTGTATCTCTGTGCTGGCATGTGTTACTTGAAGCTCTTGGTTATGGATGATCTGTGCTAGCTCCTTTTTCCTTTCTTATTGCCTCAGTGACTGCTTTCTTGCTATCTGTTACTTACTGCTTTTATATCTTATATGCGCTCAGTCGGCCAATGATACCTACTGAGTACATGTGGTTTTGGTGCTCATGCTACACTTTTGCACTTTTTTGTGCAGATATTAGTTGAGCTTTCGCCGTTGATCACGTTGGAGACTCGTGCAACTTTTGGATCTTTGAGACTAGGGTGAGCGCCTAGTCTTGGGGTTGGTGTAGTTTCCTTTATGTATTTATATTCGAGTTTTGTTTTCTCTTATTTCTGCTTGCTGGTGCGTTTTGGTTAGGTAGTAGCCCATTACTAACCATTCTGGGCTACGGGAATTGGTTCGCCTACTGGGGATTGTAGGTGCCATCATGACTTGAGAAATCGGGTCGTGACATCCATACACCCTATAGAGGCACCGCCATAGCAGAACCAATCGCTATGGCAGTGCTGATCTACATTGACTTCTGCTATAGCAGGAATTTCTTCGCTATAGCGGTGGCCAATGTAGCATAGTATCAATTGCTATAATTGTTGACCCCTGACAAAACTTAGAAAAATCCCCCAAAAGTTCCCATCTTACAACACACCTTAAATTTTGATATTCCAGAACAACCCCTTCACGTCAACCTTAATACCGGGAGTTATACTTACCCGAATTAATTTCCAAAAACTCCCCCAGACTCCTTAATGTCTTAGATAACAAAAATACTAGCTCAACATAAGATAAATTATCGAATACTCACCCAAATTTCCCTAGACCATACTTCTCTCAGAAACCATCTGAGACTAGCCTAGCCTAAAATTCCCAACTCCCAAACTCGAAAGTTTTCTAACCCAAAACTTGGCACGAATGGTTTACCCATAAGGATGGACCCGGTCGTTATAATTGATAAAGCTCAAAGTACCACTCCAATTACGAAGCGTAAGCGATTGTTGTCAAATATAGAACCCAACAAAGGTTGGGGTCGATCCCACAGAGAATATGGTGAAAATTAAGTCGTTAGTGAATTAGTTGACTAATGGTCAATAGTTTCCGGTAAATAAAGGGGGGTTTTGGGTGATCAAAACGGAACAAAAACAATTAATAATTTATGAGAATAATCAGTAGGAGAATGAACTAGGGAAGTGTTTACCATGGCATTGGTAACGATGTCGATCCTAAGCTTAACCGGGTTCTTTCTATATGCGTGTCACGATGTGATTGAATTAATGGTATCGTCTAAGCGTTTCTCAACCAAATAGACGAATTTACTTTTCAATTCTCTCAAACTTGAAAAGGTGTGCTTTTAGATTTCAATCCTAAATATCAAGTAGATTAATCTAGTTACAGCATTAAGCATAAGACGAGAGTTAGTAGTCTCGAATCCTCATCGTTAATCAAGTTTCCCGGTTTTAATCTCTTTACTCAAGCAAATTAAACCTAGGCATGCTCTAATGTTTGCAACCAATAGAAAACGTTAAATAATGAATGATTAACAACGTGATAACATATATATTGAACCCGTCGCTACCCGGAATCTATATCGCTACTTTAGCCATGGCTCCCACAACCCTAGTTGTGGGAGGTTTAGTTAATCATGCTTGTAGAAGAATAGAAGAAAGTCATATTCATAATAAAGAAAAGAGATCCTTACAATATGATGAAAACAATCTTCAATTATTCCAAGAACAAGAAAACAAAGATCCCAAGAACAAATCAAGAACAAGATTCAAGGAGGAGGAAAACGTGTGTAGCGTGCTTCCTCTCTCAAAAATCGCTCAAAAACTCCTAAAACTATTGGGTGAACTATTGTAAAAAGCTTGGTAAATAAAATAAACCTAACATAGGGTATTTATAGGAGTCTAGGAAACAAATCCCAAAAATGCTCGGATTTCGCGTCGCGGACTGCCCAGGTGTGACGGCCAGGCTGACGGACCGTCACTGGCTTGACGAACCGTCGCCTGGACCGTCACCACTAGGCAGCAACACTGCCTGAACTTGACGGTTGGTGTTGACGGACCGTCACAAGCTTGACGGTCCGTCACTCTGACCGTCACTCTTATCCAGAATGTCTTTTTGCTCATTTTTCCTTCCGTTTTCGTGTTTGTCTCCGTTTCCTACAAATCCAACATAAACATATCAAAAACGATGACGGTTGCTTGAAAACGTACGATTGTTCTTAGTTAAAAGGAGTCGAAAGTGCCGTAAAATGGCGGCATATCAACACCCTCAACTTAGACGTTCGCTTGTCCTCAAGCAACATAACATAAAAAGAAAACACACGACGACTCAACTAAGAAAACAAACTCGTGTCTCTAGCAACTCATGGTCATTCAACATCTTATTCAATTTTAAATTAAGCTCCCTCGTAGCACACAAATGTATGAAACACTAACTTGCAAGGATCCAAACATGTCATTCCGATATGATAGAACATTATGCATACACACGCATAACTATCCTAACAATCAATAGACAATACAGAAATCTTGGTGCCCTCACCACAACGAAATCCCACACACAAGATTTGGGAGTAGGTAAGCGCTCACACTCACAAATGATTTCAAACAATGCACATGCGATACCATAGGCTTGCCCTTACTATTCTATTTCAGTTCTTCAGAAAGCCGCTCAGGATCACTACAGGACTTGTTTAGGCTTGTAATGAGGCTTCAGGTGCAGGTAGGATACATTTAGGGGTTAGTGACTAAGCCCTCCTTGGAACCACCGACGTCTTATTACCACATAACTTTTTGTCCATCCTTATTCATCTTTTTATTTCCTTCTCTCTAGCTACAGGTGCGACCTCTTTATTTTGACCATTCTTTTTATTACTTTTTCGATCTTTTTCATCTCTTTTTATTTTTTCTTTTCTTTTCTTAGGCACACACCCGAATTTTCATTCTATTCCCAACCAATCTTCTTCATCCTCTTTTTCTTATCATTCACCTCTGTAGTAGCCACCCTCAACTTAGGCTGATTACCTGCGTTGAGGTGCACAATGTCCAAGGGAGGACCAGGGCCAAAACGGGGTTTACCTCTATAGTAGCCACCCTCAACTTAGGCTGATTGCCTGAGTTGAGGTGCACGATGTCCAAGGAAGGACCAGGGCCAAAATAGGGTTTCAAAGTTAAGCCGGAACGGTGACAGGTTATTGAAAGAATAGGATCAATTATGGCTCCAACAGGGATCAAAGGGATTATTTGTATTTGGACGGTCTTTTAGGTTAAGTGGACTGCACACAAAAAGGGCCTGTGATCCTTTCCTAAGCAACCAAACTTCGAACTTACCAAAATAGACCGGGTAAGTTCTAGATGCATGCACAGAGTAAGAATTTATAACAATAATCTCACACACTCTTGGCACCAAGAAACTATACCGCTATCAACTATCAAACAACCGCTCGGCTTAAGCATACTTATTCTAATCATAATCACACAATGACATACAAGGATCCAGACAGTCAATCGTTTCAACATAAGTACAAAACCAGAATTTTTTTTAAAAGGGGCTTCTTTTAGTCAAAGAAAAACGCCATGCTCATCACTACAGACACTAAAAAAAAAATTTAAAAATAACAACCTAAACATGCCGGTTCTACTAGATAGCACACCGGAGGGAAAAGAACTCGGCAACAAAAACCCTCGATGGTGACTCACAGGTTTCCCAACACCCTCAACTTAGACTCATGCATTGTCGCCAATGCATCCATATGAAAGCTAAAAACTGTGAGGGAAAGGAATACCTGTGAAGTCGATAGGACTCAGATTCTGGAATGATGTTGGAGACCGCCAAGGTCTCCAAAACAGGAGAACTTGATGGAGTGTGTGCACGCGACACACTTCTGTTGCATTCCAGCTTCTTCTTTCATTGGCTCCGCAGCTAGTCGCGATAACTTTTTCGCTCTTTCTTTGCAGATTCTCTTGCGGTGTTTTCATTTCCTTGATCTATTTTCACCGTCTTCCTCTACACGTTTCCCTTCTCGCACCATCCTTCTCACAATAGATAGAGTCTCGACCAAACCCTTCTCCTCAAGATGCACATCCGCAGGAGCTTCCTCAATAACATTGACGACCGCGACCACCCTCATGTCACTTGGTTGCTTCATCAATTTAGACACATCGAACTTGACAGCTTCATTGTTTAGCCTGAAGGTCGGTTCATTTCTTTCCATGTCAACTAATACTCTTGCCGTGGCTAGCAATGGTCGTCCCAAGATTATGGGAACTTCAAAATCCACTTCGTAATCCAAGATCACAAAGTCAGCGGGGAAGATAAGCTTACCGATCTTTACTAGCACATCAGACAATATTCCCACGGGTCGCTTTACCGAACGGTCAGCCATCAACACTCTCATGGACGTTGGTTTAGGATCTCCCAAACCCAATTGTTTATAGACTGCTAGCGGCATCAAGTTGATGCTAGCACCAAGATCACACAAGGCTCTTCCGAAGCCGAGTTTCCCTATAGTACAGGGAACAGTAAACGCACCTGGATCTTCCTTTTTGTCTACTAACGACCTTGAGGAAATAGCACTGCAGTGGTGGAGGTTGTCTTCCGGTTCAAAACTTACCGACCTTTTCTTTGTAATCAAGTCCTTCATGAACTTGGCATAACCGGGCATTTGTTCAAGCGCTTCCACCAATGGGATGTTTATTGATATTTGTTTGAGCATGGTCAGGAAATTCAGGAACTTACCATCTTCCGCTTTCTTCTTCAGGCGTTGTGGGAACGGAGGTGGTGGTCGAGGCATCATAGTTGGAAGCTTTTCAGCTTCCTTGCTTTTCTCCGCGGGCTTTTGAGTAGCCTCTTCAACCTCTTTGTCATTGGCGTCATCACCCTCAACTTGAGTCTGAATTATCGGATGTGATTCCGGTAATATTTTGCCGCTTCTTGTAGTGATCGCCATACAGCTTGCGTCATTCCTCAGATGAGTAGTGTCGCTCGGCAAGGTACCTGTCTTCCTTGGGTTTAGAGATGCTGAGATTACGCCCACTTGCTGCTCCAATTGCTTAATCGAGGTGGAATGCGCCTCCACTATTTGACTCATGGCCGATAACTCAGTCCTTATCTCCTTCACCCCAGAGTCAGTCGATTCTACCTTCAGCAGCATCTTCGCCATCATGTTCTCTAGCTTGGAAGTCCCTGCCTCATTGCTAGCTTTATCCCGATTACCAGGTGGTACATACAACCCACCTCTATCGGTGTTATTCCTCCTGTTTCCTTGATCGCGATTGTAGCCAGCTTTCTCATAGTAGTTGTCCTTCTGATAGGTCCGACCTTGGTTTCCTTGTCCATTGGCCTGGAAACCCCCCAAGTAATTTGCCTCCTCATCAGTTTCTAACTCTGCTGCTCTACCTTGAGAACCCACAGCTTTTACCTTCTCCATACCTCCTGAGAACAAGTGCTTGGTCAGTAGGTCAGACTGCATTTTCAGATGCGCCATGTCTTGGTCGCGCTCCTCGTCTTTTCTGCGTTGCTCAGCTGACATACCAACTGCATAAGTGCTAGCTGCTACCTCTGAATCCCGTGTATGCCAGGCCCTGTTGGTTTTGGTGAGCCTGTCCAAAACAGCTGTGGCATCGGCAAAAGTGCGACCCATAAACACTCACCTGCTGCGTTGTCCAACTTTGGCTTGGTAGCCGAATTCAGTGCCCTGTAGAATGTTTGCATCAAAAATTCTTCGTTCAACTAATGGTTAGGGCATTGTGATATCTTCTTTTTAAATCGCAACCAGGTCTCGTGCAATGCTTCGTGAGGTTGCTGTCTGAAATTGCTAATCTCATCCCTCAACTGTATCATCCTAGAGGGAGGAAAGAACCTTTCTAGGAAAGCTCCTTTCAACTCTCCCCAAGTTGCGATAGAGTCGGGGGTCAGCTCTGTCAACAACAATGCTGCCTCATCAGACAGAGACAACGGAAACAACCTGAGCCTGATAGTTGTCTGACTCACTCCAGGCAACTCAAACGACTTGCAGATGCCCACGAAATTCATCAGGTGCTGGTTTGGATCATCACCAGCGGCACCACGGAACACTCCTCTCAAGTTCAACAGCTGGATCATCGTGCTAGTGATGTTGAACTTGGCTCCGGGCGCTAGCGGTGGAAGAGCAATGGCGCCCGTAGCGCCAACTCCATCCAAGTCGATATTCTTATCATTCAGCATAAAATCGTCCTGCAGACCACCATCATTCAGATTTTGTTGGGCCTGCAGTTCTGCAGCGAGCCTTGCTGCTTCTTGTTGTGCGGCCATATTCTGCCTCAATGTTCTAGCAAGCTCGGGGTCATAAGGTAATGTTGATTCACCTGAGCGTCGGGTACTTGGCATGCACAACTCTGTACCCTGTCAAAACAAAAACAACAAATAAACGTAAAAGCAGGAAAGTATGACTAAGAGTCAAATAAACACACCGGACTTAACAAACAACCGTATTCCACGGCAACGGCGCCAAAATTTGATAACGCTCAAAGTACCACTCCAATTACGAAGCGTAAGCGATTGTTGTCAAATATAGAACCCAACAAAGGTTAGGGTCGATCCCACAGAGAATATGGTGAAAATTAAGTCATTAGTGAATTAGTTGACTAATGGTCAATAGTTTCCGATAAATAAAGGGGGGTTTTGGGTGATCAAAATGGAACAAAAACAATTAATAATTTATGAGAATAATCAGTAGAAGAATGAACTAGGGAAGTGTTTACCATGGCATTGGTAACGATGTCGATCCTAAGCTTAACCGGGTTCTTTCTATATGCGTGTCACGATGTGATTGAATTAATGGTATCGTCTAAGCGTTTCTAAACCAAATAGACGAATTTACTTTTCAATTCTCTCGAACTTGAAAAGGTGTGCTTTTAGATTTCAATCCTAAACATCAAGTAGATTAATCTAGTTACAACATTAATCATAAGACGAGAGTTAGTAGTCTCGAATCCTCATCGTTAATCAAGTTTCCCGGTTTTAATCTCTTTACTCAAGAAAATTAAACCTAGGCATGCTCTAATGTTTGCAACCACTAGAAAACGTTAAATAATGAATGATTAACAACATGACAACATATATATTGAACCCGTCGCTACCCGGAATCTATATCGCTACTTTAGCCATGGCTCCCACAACCCTAGTTGTGGGAGGTTTAGTTAATCATACTTGTAGAAGAATAGAAGAAAGTCATATTCATAATAAAGAAAAGAGATCCTTACAATATGGTGAAAACAATCTTCAATTATTCCAAGAACAAGAAAACAAAGATCCCAAGAACAAATCAAGAACAAGATTCAAGGAGGAGGAAAACGTGTGTAGCGTGCTTCCTCTCTCAAAAATCGCTCAAAAACTCCTAAAACTATTGGGTGAACTATTGTAAAAAGCTTGGTAAATAAAATAAACCTAACATAGGGTATTTATAGGAGTCTAGGAAATAAATCCCAAAAATGCTCGGATTCCGCATCGCGGACTGCCCAGGTGTGACGGCCAGGCTGATGGACCGTCACTGGCTTGACGGACCGTCGCCTGGACCATCACCACTAGGCAGCAACACTGCCTGAACTTGACGGTTGGTGTTGACGGACCATCACAAGCTTGACGGTCCGTCACTCTGACCGTCACTCTTAACTAGAATGTCTTTTTGCTCATTTTTCCTTCCATTTCCGCGTTTGTCTCCGTTTCCTACAAATCCAACATAAACACATAAAAAACAACGATGGTTGCTTGAAAACGTACGATTGTTCTTAGTTAAAAGGAGTCAAAAGTGCCGTAAAATGGCGGCACATCAATAATAGATACCAATTTACCCATCATTCATCCCCGAATGATCAAACCCAAAAAAGATGATTTAAAAAAGAGAAAGTGTAGTACCTAAATCCTCAAACAAGTGAGGGTACTTGTCTCGTATGTCCTTCTCGGTTTACCAAGTGGATTTCTTAATCGGATGATGCTTCTGTTAAACCTTCACCGACCTGATCTCCTTTGTCCTCAATTTCTGGACATCCCGATCAAGTATCACAACCAGCTCTTTTTTGTACTGAAGATCGTTGTCTAGAAAAATGGAATCCCATTTGATAATATAATCCCCATACCCATGGTATCACTTCAGCATGGACACATGGAAGACTGGGTAGACTTCGGATAAACTGGGCGGTAGTGCTAATCTGTATGCCACTGGCCTTATAATCTCGAGAACCTCAAACGAACTAATATACCAAGGGAAACGCTTGCCCTTCTTGCTAAATCACATAACTCCCTTCATTGGTGAAACCTTCAATAACACTTGTTCACCAATCTAAAAAGTCATGTCTCTTACCTTGCGATCCGCGTACTCCTTTTGCCTGCTCTGGGCTTCTAGCAACTTGGTCTGAATTCTTCTCACTTTTTCTTGAACTTCCCTCAGAAATTCCATGCCCAAAGTGATACTAGCATGGATTGCATGGATGATACTAGCATGAATAACACTTATCCTTCAAGAACTTTCACGCGTAGTGAAGCTAAAGAGCTCCAAGACCTACAAGTGATGTTCATGAAAAAAGAAAGATTTGGAGAAGCTTGAGGGATATCAAAGGAAAGCATACAATGTATAGATGGTCCATTGGAGTGAAGTTGAGAAAGGAATTCATGAATTCACAAAAAGAAGGCAACCAACAAGGTCCTTACTTCATTAAGGACAAAATTGTAATAGATAGTGTGTCTTTTATTTCCAAGTATAAGTAGTAGTCTTCCATCATTTTTGAAGACTAGTTTTGATGTTGAATATTAGAAACAACAACAACAACATACCCAGTGTATTCTCACAACGTGGGGTCTGGGGAGGGTAGAGTGTATGCAGTCCGTACCACTACCTCAGAGGTGAGGTAGAGAGGCTGTTTCCGATAGACCCCCGGCTCAAGACAAAAACAGTTTAAGAATAGGCTAAAAAGGACGTAACAAAGATACAGGATATAAGAAACATGATAAAACTACAAGGGACGATAGGAAGTAATATGTAGTAACAAACAACAGATAGAAGCAGAACACAGCCACAAAATACTACTACGAGGAATCCAAGAACAAAAAACTATAAGCGAGCACTACGATTACTAGTCGGGACTACAAGGAAAAACACTCCTACCTACTAGCCTACACACACTTCTACCTACTACTCTTCTACCCTAATCCGCGTCCTCCACACCTTCCTATCAGGGTCATGTCCTCGGTAAGCTACAACTGCGCCATGTCCTGTCGAATCACCTCTCCCCAATACTTTTTTGGTCTACCTCGTCCTCTCTGGTATCCATCCATAGCCAACCTCTCACACCTCCGCACTGGAGCATCCGTGCCTCTCCTCCTCACATGTCCGAACCATCTCAACCTCGCTTCCCGCATCTTATCTTCCATCGATGCCACACCCACCTTATCTCGGCTATCCTCATTCCTAATCCTATCTCTCCTAGTAAACCCGCATATCCATCGCAACATCCTCATCTCCGCCACCTTCATCTTTTGAATATGGGAGTTCTTTACTGGCCAACACTCTACTCCATACAACAAAGCTGGTCGAACCACCACTCTGTAGAATTTGCCTTTAAGTTTAGTAGGCACCTTCTTATCACACAAGACTCCAGATGCGAGCCTCCATTTCATCCACCCAACACCAATACGGTGAGTGACATCCTCATCGATCTCTCTATTTTCCTGGATAATAGACCCAAGATACTTGAAACTCCCTTTCTTTTGGATGACCTGTGTATCCAGCTTCACTTCTACGTCATCATCCTGAGTCGCCTCACTGAACTTGCACTCCATATATTCAGTCTTGGTCCTGCTCAACCTAAACCCCTTAGACTCGAGGGTCTGTCACCAAACCTCCAACTTAGCATTAACTCCTCCACGAGTTTAGTCAACCAAAACTACATCATCCGCAAATAACATACAGAATGGCACCTCACCTTGTATTTGCCGCGTCAATACATCCATCACCAAGGCAAATAGAAAAGGGCTAAGGATCGATCCCTGGTGCAACCCCATTAACACGGGAAAGTGCTGTGAATCTCCTCCCACAGTTCTAACGCGAGTCTTGGCCCCCTCATACATGTCCTTAATCGATCTGGTGTACGCCACGGGTACACCTCGAACCTCCAAGCACCTCCACAGGACCTCCCTAGGGACTTTATCATACGCCTTTTCTAAATCGATGAACACCATGTGCAAATCCTTCTTCCTTTCCCTGTACTGCTCCACCAGTCTTCTAAGGAGATGAATAGCTTCTGTAGTCGAGCGTCCTGGCATAAAGCCGAACTGGTTCTCGGAAGTAGGCATGATCTGTCTCAATCTCAACTCCACCACCCTCTCCCAGACCTTCATAGTGTGGCTTAGCAATTTGATACCCCTATAGTTGTTGCAACTCTGAATATCGCCCTTGTTCTTGTACAAAGGAATCATCATGCTCCATCTCCAAGCTTCAGGCATCTTTGCCGTTTTGAAAATACCCTCAAACAACTCGGTTAGCCACTTCACACCTGTCTCCCCAGAGCTCTTCCAAAAATCAACGGGAATCTCATCTGGCCCCGTCGCCCTACCCCTACGCATCTTACGAATCGCAACCTTAACCTCCTCAACCCTTATACGGCTATAGCAATCATAGTCACAATGCCTCTCTGAGTGTGCCAAATCTCCCAGCACAAAGTTTTTGTCCCCCTCTTCATTCAAGAGTCCATGGAAGTACGACTGCCATCTCTTTCTAAGAGAACCTCATCTACTAGTATTTTGCCATCTTCATCCTTGATGCACTTCACTTGATCAAGGTCCTGATTCCTCCTCTCTCTAGCCTTTGCTAACCTGTATAACTTCTTATCCCCACCTTTATCCTCTAAAGCCGCGTATAAGCTTTCAAAGGCTGCCATTTTAGCTACCGTTACCGCTAACTTAGCCTCCTTCCTAGCTATCTTATACACCTCCCTATTCCTTCGCTTCTCCTCCTCATCTTTACTCTCTACCAACTTCGCATATGCCCCCTTTTTAGCCTCCACCTTTCCTTTTACTTCTCCATTCCACCACCAGTCCCCTCGATGCTTGCCAGCACGACCTCTCGAGACGCCTAATACCTCTCTAGCCATCTCTCTTATGCAACTAGCAGTCGTATCCCACATATTATCCACATCCCCACTACTCTCCCAAGCCCCCCTAGTCATCAACTTCTCCCCTATTTCCAGTGCACTGGCCATAGTCTGGCTACCCCATCTAATCCTAGACCGGTCATCCACAATCCGCTTCTTTTTCTCCTTCTTGATCTCTAAATCCATCACTAAGAGTCTATGATGGGTCGAAAGATTCTCACTTGGGATAACCTTACAGTCTTTACAAAGACCTCTATCACCCGTCCTAAGGAGCAAAAAGTCTATCTGAGTCTTGGCCACCGAACTACGGAAGGTAACCAAGTGCTCCTCCTTCTTCGGGAAACTAGAATTAGCTATTCTCAACCCAAAGGCTCTAGCGAAATCCAAGAGTGCGGCTCCCCCTTCATTCCTATCCCCGAAACCAAAGCCTCCATGCACATCGTCATAGCCCCTCGAAGATACCCCGATGTGCCCATTGGAATCCCCTCCAATGAAAAGCTTCTCAGTATCAGGCAAACCTCCCACTACCTCGTCCAAAACCTCCCAAAAACGTTTCTTCTCCTCCTCATCCAAGCCCGCTTATGGTGCGTACGCACTAATAATGTTCAAAGTAAACCCTCCAAGGACTAACTTAATTGACATCAACCTATCGTTGACCCTCCTAACCTCCACCACTTGCTCTCTCAACTCCTCATCCACTAGGATACCTACCCCATTCCTATTCCTCACACCTCCTGAGTACCACAACTTATACCCGTCTACCTCTCGCGCCTTAGTTCCCACCCATTTAGTCTCCTGGACACACGCTATGCTAATCCTCCTCTTCCTTAGACCTTCACTAGCTCTATGGACTTTCCGGATAAAGTCCCTATGTTCCAAGACCCTATTCTCAACCTAGCTGTTTCCTTAACCCCCTTACCTCTCCTTCCCCTCACCCCCGCCCCCGACCCCACCCCCGACCCTGCCCCCAAACCCGAGTGTGACCGATGACATGACCCTACTCGACCATCATCCACCAAAGCCACTAAAATGTGCGCTATAATCAAGGATAAACCAACTCCACCAACTACTCTATACTAAACAATTATATCACAAGAAAAGCAAACTAAGGTAAAAGAGACAAGAACTACACTACCAAACACGATATAGAGCCAATAATTAGTTTCCAGAATACAATACACGTCAAAGTCAATATAAAATGTAATAAAACTAGACGGCGAGTGTTAAAGCAATGAAAAAAATGTCAACCTAAATAGACTATCAAGAATGCGATAAAAAAGTCCAAGCAAATGTGAACTATTGAGGACGAAAATAAAGCCTAGGGATAGAAGTCACCGGAGTCAAGCTGTGAGGAGAGAAGGACGGTCTTCTTGTTAAAGTGATTGGATTCCGGCAAGATGAAGTGTCGAAATTGGTCGCCGGAATCTTGTTGTTCGCCGGAATCTGGTTGGTCGCCGGAATTTATGCTAGATCTAACTCGGGCAAGGAACCTGCAAGAAGAAGAAATCGAGACAAAAGAAAAAGAAAAGAAAACAAAGAAAGGAGAAAATTACCAAAATTTCGGAAATCAAATACAGAAATTCCCAATGGAATTAGGAAATCAGCTGCAATTCCACACCACCGACAGCAGCTCTGTATCTCCAAAACAGAAAATTCTCGTCGTTTTCTCCCAATTTAGGAACCTAAACATACTGTAAAAACTCCACTACCAGCTCACACATCCAATTCTAAAGAACCCACCAAGATTTCTCACACTACTACACGAAAAAACTACAAAATCGAGCTGGAAAATACCAAAACAATTCGAAAGAAACCGCACACAAATCAAATACAGAAGATCTTCTCTCCCAACGTACTGCAAAAACTCCACTATTACACTGAAAAAACTACAAAAATAATCAAAATTAAAGCCAGACCCACTAACACACAATATTATCTCAACAATGGGAGTCGGCAAGCACTTCAACGGGGACAGGAAAGATAGAACCTGGATGGGATGAACCTTGGTGCTACTTGGGCAATTTTCCCAGTGAAGCCGTGGTCACTGGCGAGACAAGCAGTGGTGCCTCCGTCTTTCTCCTGTTCGCTGCCTAGGGTTGCGTCGAACAAGGGGAAAGGAAAGAGCGAGAATGAGAGGAAGGGTAGAGGAGCGGAGGAGAGAGAGGGGGATGGGTTGATCGCTGGTGGCCGCCGGTGAAAGTGCGGTGAAATCAGTACTTGGGGAAAGAGCACGAAGAGAGAGAAAGAGCACGGCACGAATCAAAAAGTCCCAGGAGAAGAATATTAGAATATTGAAATCCAGAAATTGTACACTCTTCAACAATGAGTTCATCAGATCCAACAATAACTTTTCAACCCAATAATATGAATGATTCTTGATGTTGAATATTGATACTCTAAATTTGTAGTTGCTATCTTAATGATTAGGGATTAGTGTAATTCCCTTAAGGAATTAGTGAGTTATTAGGGTGAACTCTCCTAATTGTTAGTTAACTTCTTTTGCATAATTGATCAAAGTGTCACCCATTTGTGGAATTCATTTGGTTTTCTTGGTTGATTGAGTAAGGTTAATTTCTTAGTTATTGAAATCAATTGGGAGGTAAGTGTTTTAGCCCCTTATTGCCCATAATTTCAATTTCTAGTCATTAATCCACATATCCTTTCCTTCTTTCCTTCTTATTTTGTTTGATTTCCGTTATCATCTTGGTATCAGAGCTAAGGTTTTAAGAGTTATTCCATCAATCTTAAATCCTAGATTCATAAATAATTTTGAAAAAAAAATCATCCAAAAAAATTCAAAAAAAAATCCAAAAATTTTCTTCTTTGATTTCTTGGTTTCGACACTATATTCTTGTTCCCTAGTATTTTTTGAGTCTATATTTCAAATTTCGTCCAATTTAGAGTTGTAGAAGTGAAGTTGTTATTGAAGGACCTTGAAGATTTGAAAACTTTCAAACTTGAAAAGTGGGTCTCTTGATTGGAGAGAAATTGGAGCTTAATGTTTATTGGGGTTTGTTCCCTAAGTAGAAGGGAAGATAATCCTAAATTTTGGTGCAGTTTGGTGAAGTTTTGAAGAAGGATTTTATTTTGGGTGTTCTTCAAAATTTTCAATAGTTCTTGAGGAAGAAGAAGATAAAAAGTACATTTGATCCAATTTTCCAAGTCAAAGTTGGTCAAAGGTGTTTGTTGGGTCCACAAGTGGAATTTTTTAAAAAAATTAAAAATTTGGAAAAAAATAAAATTGAAATCTAAAAAAAATATCCACGTGGACTACCACGTCAGCAGCCACATCAGCAGACGGCTGACAGCCCAGCGCCACCCAAGCTGCCAGCTAAGCAGCCACATGGGTAGAAACACCCAGTCGCGCCATGTGGCGCGTACAACCCAACTTCAGAGAGCAAGTTGTTTCCAACACTTAGAAAATTTTTGGGGTCCCAAAATTTGAAGCTTTCTGGAAAAGTTTATAAGTGTCAATTTCAGCCCCCCGAACTCTTTTATAAGAGTCAGATTTGGTCCTTCAGAACTTTTTTGACTGTCAGATTGGGTCTCTCAGAACTTTTCTGATTGTCAGATTTGATCCATTTCTTCCTCTACACTCATTTTTCTTCCATTTCTCTACTAACTAACAACTCATTAATATCTTTAATTAATTGTTAACTAGTTTTAATTATCAAATCATCTCTTTGATTCTTCAAATTAAGCAACAAGTAATTTCTTCTACTTTTTGTTACTTAATTCTTGAGTCCGAATTCTTTCATTCTTCTTTCTTATTCTTTTCTTATCTTGTTTTATTGATTAAGTTCTTAATTCAAGTCCATTAGAGTCGATTGAGTCATCCTTATTTCAAGAGTAACAAGAATCCACTCTGCCACAAAGGATAGGTGACCTTGAATTGATTGAGCGGAGCTAGTTCACTACCAATTTTGAGACAACGCCAAAGAAGGTGAGTTGAATGTTTATATAAAGAGTAGAATGAGAATTTTATTACTAACTTGTTTTCTAGTTTTGTAGGTACAAAAAGAGATATAAGATATCGTGTCATCCATAGCTTTGGATACTTATGATGATGACATGGAAACCTATATTTGTAGCGATGGAGACTATGAGTCTAATGTTGAGGCCTATGAAGTCTATGATGGAGACAACGATGGCTATGAAGGATCATGTGTTCATGAATATTATGATGGAGAAAACTACTACTCCGAAGACGAATATGAGATGAATGGAGCTTATAGCTCCTGTGATGATTTTAAAGGAGTAGAGGAACCTTGTAGAGAATATTGTAGTGGAGAAGAAGGTTATGAAGGTTCTCATATTACACACCATGGTGATGAAGATTAAGTGAGGTATGATGCTTTCTCCCATATGTCTTATGAATCCTTTGAGGAAAATTATGATAGAAGGGAAAGTTGTGAGGTTGAATGTCCTTCCTCGTCTTGTGCGACTTCCTATCCTAAAAGAAAAGGTATTAATGTATGGTTGGTACCAATTCGAAGAAGTTGTGTGGGATATAGAAGAGGTACATTTACTACTTCTAAAAATATGATGATGTATGATTCTTATCCTAATACCAATATATCTTGTACACGATTTGGAAATGGTGTTAAAGGAAGTAGAGACAAGTTGATGTTTCAAGATAGGCAAGACCCAGAAAGGCAAAGTATTGAAACAAAAGTGAATGTTTATTGTGTTATGGGGTTTGATCTTGTACTTGATGATCATAGTGCTTCTAACTTTATAACCCCTCAATTGGTTAAATTGTTTGGGATACCTTTTTGGCCGAAGCAAGACTCTTTTGTAACTCAAAAGAGGTATCATGTTAATAAAAGGGTGCAAGTACCTATTTCACTTGGAAATTATCAAGAAGAGATTTGGTGTGATATAGCCCCTATGGATACTTGTCACATATGTTTGGGAAATCCTTGGTTCCAAAGTCATAGTATTCCGCATGCACAATATTGGTATAAGTATATCATGGATCGCAAATGGGAACTTCTCTTTCCACCAATATTTCCTAGATAAGAAAACACATCCACTCCTTATGCACCAAAGTGGAAGCTTGAAGTGAAGGGATCATTTAACTCTTCACAAGGGATACTTCGCACTTGCCCTAACTCCAATGAAATTGAGAGACAAAAGAGTGAAAGGAGTAAGGGTGTGATAAGTGACAACTCTAGAATGGAAAAAGGAGAGGTTGTGTGGAGTTTTGTGAGAGGTTTGTCACAACCTTATCCTAACTCATGTAACATTTATTGTTTCTCTAGTTGTCTTGATGCTTGTTCAGGTATTCTTGGAAGCAAACCTATTGTGGAACCTCGAAATATGGAACATCATAAGGTGGTTGAAAGCTTCCAAAAGGAGCAATTGTGCTTAAATATTAATAACCAAGGTGAAGGCAATTCTTCCTATGAGCTACAAGGTAACAAATCTAACTCTTGGACTTTATTAAACTTGGAAGATCATTGTGTGGCTAATAGCCAATTGAGTGTGAGTGATAGTTTATCTTTGTGTGATCTTAATGAGCCTTACCATGTGCTGATATTAGTAGCTATTTCTTGTGTGTTGCAAATTTTGGTGATCAACTTGCTTGTGATACTTGTCCATTAAATGATAAATTTTGTGATGTGCTAAATGAACCTCAATTTAGTAATGGTATTGATGTAGTTGATCATGTGAATTTGTCATGTAGGTTCCTTGCTTCTAGATAATGATTCCTTGATTAGTGATTCCATTACTTGTATATCTAAAAGAACTCATGTAATGGAATATGTTGTTAAGGATAATATCTTATTTGATGATGACATGACTATTAAAAGTGTGCATATGGGTAGCTCTTATAATGTTGAGCGTGTAGCTACTCTTGGAGGCTATAAGTTATTTGGTAATCCACTATGGGATGATGACAACCTTTCTGAGAAAGAAACTTCCTTCATGAGGGATTGTGGACCTCTTGTGAGGTGAAGCTTGGTCAAGATGTCAATCAAGATGTAGGTGAAGATTGTACTAACTACCCACTTGAAATCATCGGCCTATCACTTTTCAAAAGGGATGATTCTTTGGGTAAAGATAACATAGATTTGTTTGATTATTTGAGAAACCCAACTAGCGATTAACCTTATGAAATTGGTGATAATTGTGACCCTTTGTATGACACCCCACCTTTGTTTGTTAAATATGGAGATGAGTTAGTAAATTCATGTGATGGCTCGAATTCTTATCTCTTTGGTCTTAATGGTGGTGTGGGTCAAATTGGGGATTGCTACTTGAGAAAGGAAGGTGGACTTTTCCTACAAAGTATCTTGTCTTCTTCATGTGTCCCAACTTGTGTTGATGTGCTTGATAAGGTTCGTGCACCTAATTGTGATCTTGTATTTGATGGAACCTAGGGGAGGATTCGTAATCTTGACACCTTTCTTTACTACCTCTTTGCATATGATTATGTCTATGTTTGTATTGAATTTATTTCCTATAAAGGTAGGGGTTTCATTGATTGGTACAATCGTCTTTGTGACCACGTTATGTGGGTCTTCTATCCTTTTGACCCCGGAGACCCTTTGAGGGTATGTGAACTTGTGGTGGTACCATCATTAAGGTGGTCTTATCTTTGTGATGTGAGGAATAACCAACTCCCTTGCACTCCATCTTTTGACTTATTTTTCATGACAATAGGGAATACTTGGTTGCTCCTTGAAAATATGTTCCCTTGGTATGATATTATTTGTGCTAACCATTATGCTAACCATCATACTATGAGGATTTCTTAGTTGTTTGTCCTTCTTATGTTTTTGGAAGGTTTGGGTTCGAGGATGAATCCTTTTCAAGAAGGGGAGGATGAGACTAGCATGGATGACATGGATTATACTAGCATTAATGACACTTATATTTCAAGAACATTCACGTGTAGTGAACCTAAAAAGCTCCAAGACCTACAAGTGATATTCATGAAAAAGGAAGATTTGGAGAAGCTTGAGGAATACCAAAGGAAAGCATACAATGTGTGGATGGTCAATTAGAGTGAAGTGGAGAAAGGAATTCATAAATTCACAAAAAGAAGGCAACCAAACAAGGTCCTTATTTTATTAAGGGCAAAATTGTAATAGATAGTGTCTCTTTTATTTCCAAGTATAAGTTGTAGTCTTCCATCATTTTTGAAGACTAGTTTTGATGTTGAATATTGATACTCTAAATTTGTAGTTATTATCTTAGTAATTAGTGATTAGTGTAATTCCCTTAAGGAATTAGTGAGTGATTAGGGTGAACTCTCCTAATTGTTAATTAACTTCTTTTGCTTAATTAATCAAAGTGTCACCCATTTGTGGAATTCATTTGATTTCCTTGGTTGATTGAGTATGGTTGAATTCTTAGTTATTGAAATCAATTGGGAGGTGAGGGTTTTAGCCCCTTGTTGCCCATAATTTCAATTTCTTGTTGTTAATCCACATATTTTTTCCTTCTTTCCTTCTTGTTTGTTTGATTTTCGTTATCACAAAGGTTTCACACCGCCTGCCTCAAACCACCCTATAGGTGATATACATCCCCTCTCGTACAGTGCCTCAAATGGTTCCATGTCGATACTGGAGTGGTAGCTATTATTGTATGAGATATCACACAATGATAGAAACTGGTCCCAATGACCTCCAAAGTCGATCACACATGCTCTTAGCATGTCCTCCAATACCTGAATTGTCCTCTCTGTTTGACCGTCTGTCTTGGGATGAAACATTGTGCTAAAAGTGAGTTGAGTGCCCAATTCTTTGTGCAACTTACCCCAGAATTTGGAGGTTAACTGCGTACCCCTGTCAGAAATGATGGAGAGTGGCGTCACATGCAGTCTCACAATCTCCTGAACATAGATCATTGCCAACTGCTGTGAATTATAATCCACCTTGACCAGAATAAAATTAGATGACTTGGTCAGCCTGTCCACAATGAACCAAATAGAGTCATATTTTCCCAAGGTCATAGGTAGACCCACCACAAAATTCATGGCTATCCTTTCCCACTTCCACTCGAGAATGAGCATTCTCTAATGCAATCCCGCCGGCCTTTGGTGCTCATACTTGACCTGCTAACAATTCTGACACTTAAACATATAGTCAACTATGTCTTTCTTCATCCCAGACCACCAATTGCCTCAAATCTTGATACATTTTGGTTACGCCTGGATGAATTGAATACCACGAACCATGAGCCTTTGCCAACACCTTCTGGATCAAGTCCTCAACCCAAGGAACACAAATCCTCCCCCTGAAGCTCATAAACCCACCAACATCCAACATGTCATCCTCAGACTCTCCAAATACCACCTTGCTCCTAAGCTTGCTCAACTGTGCATCCTGGATCTGCTTTGCTTTTATTTTCTCTATAAACGTGCGTTCGAACTCAATACTAGCCAACACCCTACCCTGTTCTGAGATGCCCAGCTGCATGAATTCAGATTCTAGATCCCAAATATCCTTAGCCAATGGTTGTTTGGACACCCCTAAACAAGCCAAACTGTCAATGCTAAGCGCCTTCTGGCTCAATGTGTCTACCACCACATTAGCCTTGCTTGGATGATACTGGATGGTCACAGCATAATCCTTCAACAACTCCATCCACCTCCTTTGTCTCAGATTTAAGTTTTTTTATGTAAACACATGCTGCAGGCTGCGATGGTCCTTGAACACTTCACATTCGACACCATAGAGGCAGTGCCTCCAAATCTTAAGTGCAAAGACCACCGCTGCCAACTCCAAGTCATGGGTTGGGAAATTATTTTCACGGGGCTTCAACTGCCTTGAATCATAAGCTATAACATTCCTTTCTCGCATCAACATCACACCCAAACTCGAATGTGAAACATCACAATACATAATGAAAGCCTTACCTTCAATCAGTAGTGATAAAATAGGAGATATGGTAAAAAGTGTCTTGGAATTTTGGAAGCTCTCCTCACACTTGCCAGACCACACAAACGGTACCTTCTTCTTAGTCAACCTTGTCAAGTGAGTAGCAATGGATGTAAAGTCCTTGACAAATCTATGATACTAGCCTGCAAGCCCCACAAAAATCCTAACCTCAGTCACAAAGCTAAGACAGACCCAACTCTTAACTGCCTCAATCTTTTGGGGATCTACCATCACCCCCTTTTTTGACACCACATGTCCTAAGAAGGCGACTGAAGTCAACCAAAATTCACACTTGAAAAACTAGGCATATAATTTCTTGTGCCTCAAAATATCCAAAACAATGCGAAGATGCTCCTCCCCACTCTTGGAGTAAATCAGAATGTCATCTATAAACACAATGATGAATGAATCTAGATACGATTTAAATACCCCATTCATCAAACTCATGAATGACGCCGGTGCATTAGTCAATCCAAATGACATCACCAGGAACTTGTAATGTCCATACCGAGTCTGGAATGCCATCTTAGAGATGTCCTCATCCCTAATCTTTAACTTATGGTACCCGAAAACATGAAAGCACCCTACAACTGGTCAAAAAGGTCATCTATACGAGGTAAAGGATACTTGTTTAGGATGGTGACCTTGTTCAGTTACCTGTAGTCTATACACTCCTCATACTACCGTCTTTATTTTTCACAAATAAAGCCAGAGAACCCTTAGGTGAAGCATTGGGATGAATAAAACCTTTATCTAAGAGTTCATGCAGCTGAGTCTTAAGCTCCCTCAACTCTGTCGAGGCCATACGACAGGGAGGAATAGAAATTGGGCGAGTGCCCGGCTCCAAGTCTATACAAAAGTTAATATCTCTATCCGAAGACATGCCAGGCAAATCTACCAGAAACATATCCTAAAACTCTGAAACTACCAAAATTGGCTCAATAGAAGGGGACTCCACACTATCATCCCAGAGATGAGCCAAGAAGGCCAAACAACCCCTTCCCACTAACTTCCTAGCCCAAAAAAATGATATAATCTTAGTCGACTTAGGCGTGTACACACCTTCTCACTCTAGCCTATCCTTACTCGAAATCTCTAGAGTCACAGTCTTATTATTAAATTTCAACACACCATGATATAGAGACATCCATGTCATCCCCAAAACAATATCAAAATTTGACGTCTAGAATGACCAAATCTACCCAAGTCTGCAACCCCACAAACACCACAAGACAAGTACAATAAACATGGGTTACTATCACAGACTTTCTGTAACACCCTGGAAACTTATTCAGCTGTTAAACTCAGAATCTCAGATTTTTTTAGCTTTTCAGGATTTATAGGTCCAAACCACGGACCGTGGTCTGAACCACAAGTCGTGGAATGGATTCGTGGTTTAAGTCTGCCAGGTTCAAACTCTGATCTGAGAACCACGAGTTAGTTCTATAGACTGTAGTTCTGTCTACAACCCATCTTGTCAACTCATGGTACCAGACCTAAGGACTGACTGATTCTCAGGAACCACAGGTCAAGTCTACAAACCGTAGTTTGAACTACGGACCGTCCTGTTGACTCATGGAACTTGATCAGAGACCTGCCTAAAACCTCATAAATGACGAGTTGGGTCTACGAGCTGTAATCCATTCAATGAGTCTATCCTATTGACCCATAGTTTGGCTTCTACAGCCTGTTCCTTTGGACAGAAATCACAAATAGAAACCACGAGCCGTGGTTTGGTCTACGACTCGTGGAATTCATCTGTGGTCCCTGAAAGTCAACTTTTTTTAGCTTTTTTCTAATTATGTCCCTGGGTTATATTAGTCATTTCCCACACTTTTAACTCCTAAGTGAGGTCGTTTTGGCCATTCTTAGCATGATTTCTAAACCTATTAGCCTAAGTCCCTTCTCATCACCTCATTCATCTCCCAAAAAGGAAAAGAACCTATCCAAAGCTCCAAGTCACAAGCTCCAAGTTCAAGTCTCCTTTTCTTTTCAATTACAAGTGGGTTAGATTCAATCAAGGTATGTGGGTATTGAATAAGGGATTTCCTTCACCCTTATGCCCAAAACCCCAATCTTCTAAATTGAATTTATGGATTTCTAAATTAGGGTTCTTACTCAAATTGGGAAAAAGTTATGGGTCTTCTTCTAAGGCATCAATTCATGATTTCATATTACATATCTATGATTTAATTGAAGTTCCTTAGTTTCTTTCAAAATCCCATATGATTATGATGAATTTTAGCATGTTTTTATTGAATTGCATGTCTTCAAGTAAAATTGGTATGTTTTAGGTAACATGACCTCTATTTCCATGAAATTGCATGCCTAATTATTCAAGCTATGATATTAGAAGGGAAAGTATACTTTGAATTATGGTTTGCTAAGCTTTAAGATTCATGACTTGTGAATTGCATGATATCAGATATTTCCTTATGATTTTCCAATAGATTTGGACATTAGATATGTCCCTATGTTTTATGAAAGGTTTGGCATCCAGATATGTCTACCTAAGCTATGAACAGTTTTGACATCAGATATGTCATAAGTATTATGAGTTATATGTATATATTTTTGGGAGTAGTATTAGCACCGAGTTGGACAGGGTGAGAGTACCCTTAGTCCTACGTGCCCCCGTAGGTTCTAAGTCCTTTCAGTTGGGCATCAGATTTAGTGATCATGCCACAGTCATGCCTTTATACTCTGGCAAGGTATACTGGGTCCTTTTAATGGGGCGTATACATCGGATTCCATGTAGCTCACATGGTCTATGTAGGTTAGAGAACCTCCCACAGAAATAGTATCAAGTTTTAAAATGCATTGACTCTTTGCCTTCAGTTCTCAGGACTATTATGATTACTATGATATTTATATAACTTTCTTTGGCATCGCATTGAGTTTCTTGCACTTCAGTTTTATACTCATAGCATGATTTCAGTTTTACAAGTTTATTTAGCATGCTTATCTTACATATTCGGTACATCCTATAGTACTGACGTATTTTGTGCTGCATCCTTTTACGATGCAGATTAAGGCACCTACCCTCAGACTCATGGCTAGACATTTTAGATTATGCCTCGATGTGCTATGCCTCACCAAGCTGCTCAAAATGTTGTTCCTCCAATTCTGCCCCCCGAAGTCACGAATGAGGATTTCAGGAATACCATCCATATGCTAGCCCAGACCATGGACGCTCAGGCCAATCAACTGACTCCTATCCCCATCCACCCTCAAGGTGGGGTAGTGGCCCGAGTTCATGATTTTATCCGTATGAACCCACCAGAGTTCTGGGGTTCGAAAGTGAATAAGGATCCCCTAAAATTTACTGATGAAGTGAAGAAAATCTTTGATGTGATGCAAGTGGTTGGTGTTGATTGTGTCAAGTTGGCATCCTATCAACTCAAGGATGTAGCTCATATCTGGCTCACACAATGGAAGGAATCTAGGGCTAGAGACGTGGTCCCTATGACTTGGGAGTGTTTTGAGAGGGCTTTCCTTGATTGGTTCTTCCTGAGGGAGTTGAGGCAAGCAAAGGCCGAGGAGTTTGTGAACTTGAGATAGGGATCCATGACTGTTCATGGGTATAGTTTGAAGTTCACTCAGCTTTCTAGGTATGCTCCCTCTATGATAGCGGACCCACAGGATCAGATGAGCAAGTATATCTGTGGGGTGTAGGTCACTCCACCCCAAAAGTATGTCACACAAAGAAGGAGTGTAGATCTGTTATACTGTTGAGTGACATGAGTATCTCCAGGCTTATGACTCATGCTCACCAGATCAAGGGAGATAATATTAGGGAGATGTCTAGAGAGAACAAGAGGGATAGGTTCGAAGGTTCAGGTTTTGTCCATCAGAGGTCCAGTGGTGGACATCACTCCCTATTTCATAAATAATCATCAGTACATGTGCATTTTACTGCTAGTTCTCCTTCTTAGGCCTTCAGGCCTCATCATGATCAGTCTGGTAGAGGTGAGGGTTCTTATTCTCAGGGTTATGGTGCAAAGGGGCCTTCCTACCCCGTTTGCATCAAGTGTGGAAAGAATCATCCCGGTGAGTGTCTAGCCGATAGAGAGGGTTGCTATGGATGTGGTCAGGTTGGTAACAAGATTCGAGATTTCCCTTCAGCTAAGAAGGGGCAGGGTGGTAGCAGGACTCAGTTTTCCCCAATAGCTTCAGGAGGTCGACCAGCCCAGCAGGGCACTACTTCTAGTTCGGTTAGTCAGCGCTAGAACCGTATTTATGCCATATCCTCTCGTCAGGACCCGGAGGGTTCCCCAGATATTTTTACTCATATGTATAAAGTCTTCTCTTTCGATGTGTATGCTTTGTTGGATCCCGATGTCTCCTTATATTTTGTGACCCCTTATGTAGCATGCAAATTCGAAATTTGTCCTGAATTGCTTTTAGAACTCTTTTGTGTTTCTACTCCTGTTGGTGAGTCTGTCCTAGCCAAAAGAATCTACCAAAATTTCCCAATCTCAGTCCTTCATAGAGTCACTTCAGCAGATTTAGTAGAGTTGGAGATGACTGATTTTGATGTTATCCTTGGTATGGATTGGTTGCATGCTTGTTATGCTTTGGTTGATTGTCATACTCGAGTTGTCAATTTCAAGTTTCCAAGTGAGCCTGTCTTAGAGTGGAAGGGTAGTCCTCCATCCTCGAAGGGTCGTTTCATACCTTATCTCAAGGCTAGGAAGATAATTTCTAAGGGTTATGTTTATCATATAGTTCGGGTTATGGAAATAGAGTCCAAAACTCCATTCCTTCAGTCTGTTTCTGTTGTAAATGAGTTCCCAGAAGTGTTTCCCAAAGATTTGCCTGGAGTCCCTCCCAAGTGACAAATTGACTTTGCGATAGATCTTTTTCCAGATTCAAATCCTATCTTTATTCCTCCCTATAGAATGGCTCCCGCAGAGCTTAAGGAATTGAAGGATCAGTTGAAGGATTTTCTTGATAAGGGTTTCATCAGGCCTAGCATTTCTTCATGGGGTGCTCCAGTCTTATCCGTGCGAAAGAAAGATGTTTCCCTCAGGATGTGTATTGACTACCGTCAGTTTAACAAGGTCACAATCAAGAATAAGTATCCCATTTCTAGGATTGATGACTTGTTTGGTCAGCTTCAGGGTGCTAGTTTCTTCTCCAAAATCGACCTTAGATCTGGTTATCATCATCTTCGTGTTCGAGAGTGTGATATTCCAAAGATAGCCTTCAGGACTCAGTATGGTCATTATGAATTTGTTGTGATATCTTTTGGCCTAATGAATGCTCCTGCAGCCTTTATGGATTTGATGAACTGTGTGTTCAAACAGTATCTGGATATATTTGTGATTATTTTCATTGATGATATTCTTATCTATTCTCGGAGTGAGGAGGAGCATGCGAACCATTTGAGAGTGGTGTTGCAAATTCTCAAGGATCGGTAGGTATTTGCTAAGTTTAGCAGGTGTGAGTTCTGAATGTAGTCTATTGCTTTTTTGGGTCACATTGTGACTAGAGATGGTATTCGAGTTGATTCTCAAAAGATTGAGGCAGTAAAGAACTGGCCTAGACCCACTTCTCCATCTGATATTAGGAGATTCTTGGGTTTGGTTGGTTACTACAGGAGGTTTGTGGAAGGGTTTTCTTCCATTGCTGCCCCTTTGACTCGATTGACTCAGAAGAAGGTTAAATTACAGTGGTCTGACCTTTGGGAGAAAAACTTTTAGGAATTGAAGACTAGATTGACCACAGATCCAGTGTTGGCTCTACCCAAGGGCCTAGATGATTTTGTTGTCTATTGTGATGCTTCTAGGATTGGTTTTGGTTGTGTGTTGATTAAGTGTGGTAAAGTGATCGCTTATGCTTCGAGAAAACTTAAGACTCATGAGAAGAACTACCCTACTCATGATCTTTAGTTAGCGACTGTTGTCTTTTCTTTGAAGATTTGGAGAAATTACTTGTATGGGATGCATGTGGATGTATTCACCGTTCATAAGATTCTTCAATATGTGTTCACTCAAAAGAAATTGAATCTACGACAAAGAAGATGGCTTGAGCTTCTTAAGTATTATGACATTAGTGTGCTTTACCATCCAGGTAAATCCAATGTGGTGGCGGATACACTTAGTAGATTGTCCTTGGGTAGTGTGTCTTCAGTCGAAGACAGGAAGAAGGAATTGGTTAAGGAGGTTCATAGGATTTCTCAGTTAGGAGTTCTCCTTATGGACTCGATAAAAGGTAGTGTTATTGTTCTGAATAGTTCCGAATCATCTTTGGTAGCTGAAGTGAAGGCAAAGCAAGACAGTGATCCGATTTTGCTTCTGCTAAAGGGTGAAGTCCATCAACAAAGAGTTAAGATTTTCTCCCAAGGGGGAGATAGTGTGCTTCACTATCAGGGTCAATTGTGTGTGCCTGATGTAGGTGGGTTGAGACAACAAATTCTTACTGAGGCTCATAGTTCTAGATATTCTATTCACCCTGTGCCACCAAGATGTACAGTGATCTATGAGAGGTCTATTGGTTGAATGGCATGAAGAGGGATATAGCCGGTTTTGTGGCTAAGTGTCCCAACTGTCAGCAAGTGAAGGTAGAGAATCAGCGACCGGGTGGCATGACTCATGATATTGACCTTCCTCAATATGGACTTCATTATAGGTTTGCCTCATACTCGAAGGCAACACGATTTGATTTGGGTGATCGTTAATAGGATGACCAAATCAGCCCACTTCTTGGCTGTTAAGACTACTGATTCAGTGGATAATTATGCCAAACTCTACATCTGAGAGATAGTCCGATTACATGGTGTTCCATCGTCCATCCTTTCAGATAGAGGTACTCAGTTTACCTCCCAGTTTTGGAGATCATTTCAGAGAGGTTTTGGTACTCAGGTGAAGCTTAGCACAAATTTTCAACCACAGACGGATGGACAGGCAGAGCATACTATTCAAACCTTGGAGGATATGTTGAGATCTTGTGTGATTGATTTCAAAGGTAATTGGAATGATCATTTACTTCTTATCAAATTTTCCTACAACAATAGCTTTCATTCTAGCATCCAGATGGCTCTTTATGAGGCACTTTATGGCCGGAGGTGTAGGTCTCCTATTGGCTGGTTTGAGGTAAGTGAGGCAACTTTTATTGGTCCAGATTCAATTCATGAGTATGTGGATAAGTCTCAGCTTATTAGGGAGAGGTTAAAGACCGCTCAGAGTCAACATAAATCATATGCAGATGTGAGGAAAAGAAAATTAGAATTTGAGGTTGATGATTGGATTTTTCTGAAGGTGTCACCCATGAAGGGTGTGATGAGATTTGGCAAGAAATGAAAGCTTAGTCCCTATTTTGTAGGTCCTTATTGAATTTTGAGGAAAGTTAATAGCATTGCGTATGAGTTGGATTTGCTAACAGAGTTAGAAGCGGTTCATTATGAGTTGGATTTGCCAACAAAGTTAGAAGCGGTTCATCAAGTTTTTCATATTTCCTTGTTGAAGAAGTGTGTTGGTGATCTGACCTTGATTGTTCCTTTGGAAGATGTGGGTGTTAAGGATAGTCTCTATAACACCCCAAAAACATATCAAGCTATCTAAGTTAAAAAGTCTCAGAAAATTCATAATCCAGGGATTACGGGTCCAAACCACGGACCGTGGTTTGACCCACGGGTTGTGGAATGGATCCGTGGTTGCCTTCTGCTGGTTTGCCCTTAGGTCTGAGAACCATAAGTGGTTTTAATAGACCATAGTCAATTCTACGGGGCATGATTCCAACTCATGAAATCAGACTTGTAGGCTGACAGTGCCCCCAGGAGCCACAAGCCTAGATGACGACTCGTCGTTCAAACGATGAGTCCGTCCTGTTGACTCGTGGAAATAGATCAGAGGGATGGTTTCTCCATGGTTCCATGACTCGATTTGATGACCCATCATTCAAATGACGGATCCGTCTTGTCGAGTCATAGACTGTCTTCTGTAGACTATCCAGATGACCAGGTTCCACGAATTTGAACCATGAGTCGTCATCCAAACGACGACTCGTGGAACCAATCCGTAGGACCTGAAGCCGACTCTTTTTCCTGATTTTTCTAAGTTAAATCCCAGGGGCATTTTTTGGATATTTCCCACCCTTTTAACTTCTAAGTGAGGTTGTTTTGGCTATTTCAAGTAGGGTTTTCACCCTTATTAGCCTAAGTTCCTTCTATTTACTTCACTCTTCTCCCAAAAAGGAAAAGAATCCCCCAAGCTCAAGGTCTCAAGTTCCAAGTTCAAGCCTCCTAAGTCTTTCCAATTCAAGTGGGTAATCTTCAATCAAGGTATGTAGGTAATCAACAATAGGTTCCTTTCACCCTTGTGCCCAAAACCCCTAATTCAAATTTTGATTTCATGATCTTCAAATTAGGGTTCTTACAATTGCCAAATATGACCTTCTCATGATTTGATTATGAAATTACTATTAAAATAACATGAGTTCACATGGGTTTTTGCATGTTAACTCTTATTTCAGGAATTGAAGTTTAACCATGGAAATATCTACATGCATAAAGTTGATTTGAGTAAATTGGGTTATGATAAGCATGTTCCTTATGGATTTTCAAGCATGTGCATGCCTAGTTCCTACGATTCTACAAAAGTATATGTTTTATGAAAATTGAACTAGAGCCATGCAAGTTTTACAAGTCATGAAGTATGCAAGTCTTCCCATGTTATGAAGTATGATGCAAGATAAGACACCCGATGTTCCATCAATGCTCATGAATCGATTTTAAAACCCTAATTCATGAGTAGTATGATGATCCGGGGTATGAAAATATTATGAACAAGCATGAACAAGTTTGGCATTTGATATGTCATATATATGTGAGCTTATGTCATGTATATATATGTTTTGGGAGTAGTACTTAGCACCGAGTTGGACCGGGTGAGAGTACCCTTAATCCCAGAACTACGTGCCACCGTAGGTTGCCCTTTTGAGGCTTATGATGATAGGATCCTGGTATGAAATGGTTCTAATCTTGGCCGGTTAGAACAACTCTTTCAGTGTGGGTGCAAGACACCTAACTCCATGTAGCTCAGCATGGTTTAATGTCGGTTAAGAGAAACTCTGGCATGCTTATTTTACTCTAAGAAGTTATATGACCTTATATTTGAAACTTAAAACCTTTTTCATGACTTATGATTCTTATCCTATTACTTGTCCATGTCTTTCTCTTTATGTGATGAATCACTTTAAGCATGTTTTAAACTGTTTTGTCATGATATATGCATCACCCTCATACTCAGTACTATGGTACTGATGCATATCTTGCGTTGTATCCTTTGATGATGCAGATTCAGGTGTTCCTTCTCAGACTCGTGGCTAGAGTTCCCAGGCCACATCTTATCAGCTGGTGGTGAGTCCTCTTAGGTCGAGGACTATATATGTTCCTAGGTATATTAGCTTCTTAATTCTGTACTTTGAGTTAGCTAGGGTCTTGTCCTAGTAACTCCTTATGTCATGTAGAAGCTTTCCAGACATAGAACGTATCTGAAGTTCTTTCTAGACTTCGTATCGTTATGTGATTCAAGACTTGTCTATTATGTTATGTACTTTTGGATTTCCCCTATTATGCTTCCACTCTTATTTATTGTTATGCTTGAGTATGCCATGACCAAAGGGTTAGGTTAGGGAACTTGTGGTCCCAAGTCTCGTGTTACATCCAGGGGTCACTTTGGGGGGGGGGTGTGACAAACATGGTATCAGAGCCTCAGGTTCAAGAGTCCTAGGATGTCTGAAAGCCGCATAGAGTAGTGTCTCTTTCATGTGTGTGAAGCACGCCACACATATGAGGGGGAAGCTATGAGGTGTCTTAGGAAAACTTCACTTCTTTCATGATCACATCGTGCGATAGAACTTAACTTTAATGTCCCTCTAATCCTTATCTTGTACGTTTCAGACTATGCATATTCGACGTGCTATGCCACCCCGAGCCGCTCAAAATATTGTTCCTCCCATTCTGGTTCCCGATGTCACGAATGAGGAGTTCAGGAATGCCATCCATTTGCTAGCCTAGACTTTGGACACTCAGGCCAATCAGCAGGATCCTTCCCCTGTTCATCCTCAAGGTGGGGTAGCGGCCCGAGTTTGTGACTTTGTCCGGATGAACCCACCTGAATTTTGGGGTTCAAAAGTGAGTGAGGACCCGCTCAACTTTATTGATGAAGTGAAGAAGATCTTTGAAGTTATGCAAGTGGTTGGGGTTGATTGTGTTTAGCTTGCATCCTATCAACTCAAGGATGTGGCTCATAGTTGGTTCATGAAATGGAAGGAGACTAGGGTGAGGGATGCGGTCCCCATGACTTGGGAGTGTTTTGAGAGGGCCTTCCTTGATAGGTTCTTTCTCCGAGAATTGAGGCAAGCGAAGGTGGAGGAATTTGTGAACTTGAGATAGAGTTTGATTTCGGTTCAAAAGTACAGTCTGAAGTTCACTTAGTTGTCTAGATATGCTCCCTCCATGGTAGCGGACCCACATGATCAAATGAGAAAGTTTATATATGAGGTTTTTGATGTGGTGAAGAAAGAGTGTAGGTCTGCTTTGTTGTTGAGTGATATGAATATTTCCTGACTTATGACTCATGCCCATCAGATTGAGGGTGACAAGCTTAAGGAGATGGCAAGAGAGAATAAGAGGGTTAGATCCGAAGGATCAGGTTTTGGTCATCACAAGTCCGGAGGTGGACATCACTCTTCTTTCTAGAAGAAGTCATCACGATCCGTTAATTCTTCTGTTAGTTATACTACCCAGGCTCAAAAGCTTCGTCATAATCAGGGTGGTAGAGGATCTGATTCTTATTCCCAGTCTCAGGGAAGTGTTGCTAAGGCGCCTTCTTTCCCCGTTTGTACCAGGTGAGGGAAGAATCACCCGAGAGAGTGTTATTTGGGCACGGGTGCAGGCTATGGGTGTGGACAGACTGGACACTTGCTTAAACATTTCCCTTCAGCTAAGAAGGGGCAGGGAGGTGGTAGGACTCAGTCTACCCTAGCAGCTTTAAGAGGTCGACCATCCCAATAGGGCACACCTTCTAGTTTTGGTGGTCAGCGCCAGAACCGCCTTTATGCTATGTCCTCTCGTTAGGATCAGGAGGGTTCCCCAGACGTGGTTACTGGTATGTTGAAAGTCTTCTCTTTTGATGTGTATGCTTTTTTGGACCCCGATGCCTCCTTATCTTTTGTGACCCCGTTTGTAGCATGCAAGTTTGAAGTTTGTTCTAAATTGCTTTTAGAACACTTTTATGTTTCTACTCCTGTTGTTGAGTCAGTCCTAGCCAAAAAAAATCTACCAAAATTGCCATATCTCAGTCCTTCATAGAGTCACTTCTGCAAATCTAGTAGAGTTGGAGATGACTGATTTTGATGTCATTCTTGGTATGGATTGGTTGTATGCATGATATGCCTCTATTGATTGTCGTACTCGGGTCGTCAGTTTCAAGTTTCCTAATGAACCCATTTTATAATGGCAAGGTAGTCCCCCTTCCTCGAAAGGTCATTTCATATCTTATCTTAAGGCTAAGAAGATGATTTCAAAGGGGTATGTTTATCACATAGATCGGGTTATGGACATGGAGTCTGAAACCCCATCCCTTCAGTCTGTTCCTGTTATTAATGAATTTCCAGAAGTGTTCCCCGAGGATTTGCCCGGAGTCCCTCCCAATCAGGATCGACTATGGGATAGATCTTCTTTCGGATACAAATCCTATCTCTATTCCTCCCTATAGAATGGCGCCTGTAGAACTTAAGGAAATAAAGGATCAGTTGAAGGATCTTCTTGATAAGGGTTTCATCAAGCCATGAGGTTCCCCGGTTTTCTTTGTTCGATAGAAAGATGGCTCTCTTAGAATGTGTATTGACTACCGCCATTTGTATAAGGTCACAATCAAGAATAAATATCCCATTCCTAGGATTGATGACTTGTTTGATCAGCTTCATAGTGCTAGTTTCTTCTCCAAGATCGACCTTAGGTCCGATTATCATCAACTTCGTGTTAGAGAGTGTGGTATTCCAAAGACAGCCTTCAGGACTTTATATAGTCATTATGAATTAGTTGTGATATCTTTTAGTTTAATGAATGCTCCTGCAGCTTTTATGGATTTGATGAACCGTGTGTTCAAATAGTACCTGGATATGTTTATGATTGTTTTCATTGGTGATATCCTCATCTACTCTCGGAGTGAGGAGGAGCATGCGGATCACTTAAGGGTTGTGTTGCAAACTCTCAAGGATAGATAGTTGTTTGCTAAGTTTAGAAAGTGTGAGTTTTGGATGCAGTCTGTTGCTTTTCTGGATCATAATGTGACTAAAGATGGTATTCAGGTTGATTCTCAAAAGATAGAGGTAGTAAAGAACTGGCCTAGACCTACTTCTTCGTCTGATATTAGGAGCTTTTTGGGTTTGGCTGGTTACTATAGAAGGTTTGTGGAAGGATTTTCTTCCATTGCTGCCCTTTTGACCCGATTGACTCAGAAGAAGGTAAAATTTCAGTAGTCCGACTTGTGTGAGAAGAACTTTCAGGAATTGAAGACTAGATTGACCACCGCTCCAGTGTTAGCTCTACCCGAGGGCTTAAATGATTTTGTTGTGTATTGTGATAATTCTAGGATTGGTTTGGGTTTTGTTTTGATGCAGTGTGGTAAGGTGATTTCTTATGCTTCGAGATAGCTTAATACCCATGAGAAGAACTATCCTGCTCATGATCTTGAGTTGGAAGCCATGGTCTTTGCTTTGAAAATTTGGAGACATTACTTGTATGGTGTGCATGTGGATATATTCACCGATCATAAGAGTCTTCAGTATGAATTCACTCAAAAGAAATTGAACTTGCGACAAAAGAGATGGTTGGAGCTTCTCAAGGATTATGACATGAGTGTGCTCTACCATCCGGGTAAGGCCAATGTTGTGGCGGATGCTTTGAGTAGATTGTCCATGCAAAGTGTAGCTTCTATTGAAGAGGGAAAAAAGGAATTAGTTAAAGAGGTTCATACGCTTGCTCGATTGGGGGTTCACTTTATGGACTCGATCGAAGGTGGTGTGATTATGCAAAATAGTTCTGAATCTTCCTTAGTGGCTGAGGTGAAGGCAAATCAAGACGATGATCCAGTTTTACGATGATCCAGTTTTACTTCAGAGCATACTATTAAGACTTTGGAGTATATGTTGTGAGCGTGTGTGATTGACTTCAAAGGTAATTGGGATGATCACTTACCTCTTATCGAATTTGCCTACAACAACAGCTTTCACTCGAGCATCCAGACGGCTCCGTATAAGGCCCTTTATGGCCGGAGGTGTAAATCTCCTATTGGTTGGTTTAAGGTTGGTGAAGCAGCCTTGATTGGTCAAGATTCTGTGCATGATACCATGGAGAAAGTTCAGCTTATTCGGGAAAGGTTGAAGACCGCTCAGAGTCGACAAAAAATCTTATGCAGATGTGAGGAAAAGGGAGTTGGAATTTGAGGTTGATGATTGGGTTTTCCTTAAGGTGTCACCTATGAAGGGTGTGATGAGGTTTGGCAAGAAAAGAGAGCTTAGTCCCCATTTTGTAGGTCCTTATCGGATCTTGAGGAGAGTTGGTAGCGTTGCCCATGAGTTGGAGTTCCCAACGGAGTTGGAAGCAGTTCATCCAGTTTTCCATGTTTCCTTGTTGAAAAAGTGTGTTGGTGATCCGAGCTTGATTATCCCTTTGGAGGATGTGTGTGTGGAGGATAGTCTCACATATGAGGAGGTTCTCGTGGAGATCCTTGATCATCAGATTCGGAGGTTGACGAATAAAGAAGTTGCTTCGATAAAGGTTCTTTGGAGAAATCAGCTTGTTGAAGGAGCTACTTGGGAAGCGGAAGAGGCCATGAAGGCCAAATATCCGCATCTCTTTCCTCCCGATTTAGGTTTAGCTTGAGGTACTAGTTTCCTCCTTATTATGTCCCTCCGATTCTATTCCATCAGTTCCTCTCATGATTCTAGCATGCATCCATATTTTACGAAGTTAGTTTATCATGTTTTCAAGTTGAAAAGTTCAGGTTTTATGTTTACTCTTTGATTTCCATGTTTTGATGTTTGGTTGGGCTGTTTTCTCCTCAGTTTTCCTTTTTAAGTCTTAATTCAAGGACGAATGATCCCAAGGGGGAGATATTTGTAACACCCCAAAAATATATCCATCTATCTAAGTTAAAAAGTCTCAGAAAATTCATATTCAAGGGATTACGGGTCCAAACCACGGACCGTGGTTTGACCCACGGGTCGTGGAATGTATCCGTGGTTGCCTTCTGCTGGTTTGCCCTCAGGTTTGAGAACCACGAGTGCTTTTCATGGACCATAGTCCATTCTACAAGTCGTGATTCCAGCTTGTGGAATCAGACTTGTAGGCTGACAGTTCCCCCAGGAGCCACGAGTCCAGATGATGACTCATCGTTCAAACGACGGGTCCATCATATTGACTCATGGAAATAGATCAGAGGGATGGTTTCTCCCAGGTTCCATGAGTCGATTTGACAACCCGTTATTTAAACAACGGATCCGTCCTATCGAGTCATAGATTGTCTTCTGCAGACTATCCAGATGACCAGGTTCCACGAATTTGAACCACGAGTCGTCATCCAAACGACAACCCGTGGAACCAATCCGTAGGATCTGAAGCCGACTCTTTTTCCTGATTTTTCTAAGTTAAATCCCACGGGCATTTTGGTCATTTCCCAACATTTTAAATCCTAAGTGAGGTCATTTTGGCTATTTCAAGTAGGGTTTTCACCCTTATTAGCCTAAGTTCCTTCTCATTACTTCACTCTTCTACCAAAAAGGAAAAGAATCCCCCAAGCTCAAGGTCTCAAGCTCCAAGTTCAAGCCTCCTAAGTTTTGCCAATTCAAGTGGGTCATCTTCAATGAAGGTATGTGGGTAATCAACAATGAGTTCCTTTCACCCTTGTTCCCAAAACTCCTAATTCAAATTTTGATTTCATGATCTTCAAATTAGGGTTCTTATCCAATTGTTATGGGTTTTGCCAAATATGACCTTCTCGTGATTTGATTATGAAATTACTATTAAAATCGCATGAGTTCACATGGGTTTTTGCATGTTAACTCTTATTTCATGAATTTAAGTTTAATCATGGAAATCTCTACATGCATAAAGTTGATTTAAGTAAATTGGGTTTTGATAAGCATATTCCTTATGGATTTTCAAGCATGTGCATGCCTAGTTCCTACAATTCTATGAAAGTATATGTTTTATGAAAATTGAACTAGACCCATGCAAAATTTACAAGTCATGATGTATGCAAGTCTTCCCATGTTATGAAGTATGATGCAAGATAAGACACCCGATGTTCCATCAATGCTCATGAATTGATTTCAAAACCCTAATTCATGAGTAGTATGACGATCCGGGGTATCAAAATATTATGAACAAGTTTGCATTTGATATGTCATATGTATGTGAGCTCATGTCATGTATATATATGTTTTAGGAGTAGTATTTAGCACCGAGTTGGACCAAGTGAGAGTACCCTTAGTCCCAGAACTACGTGCCATCATAGGTTGCCCTTTTGAGGCTTATGATAACAGGATCCTGGTATGAAATGGTTCTAACCTTGGCCGGTTAGAACAACCCTTTCAGTGTTGGTGCAAGACACTGAACTCCATGTAGCTCAGCATGGTTTAATGTCAGTTAAGAGAAACTCCCGCATTCTTATTTTACGCTATGAAGCTATATGACCTTATATTTGAAACTTAAACCTTTTTCATGACTTATGCTTCTTATCTTATTACTTGTTCATGTCTTTCTCTTTATGTGATGAATCACTTTAAGCATGTTTTAAACTATTTTGTCATGATTTATGCATCGCCCTCATACTTAGTACATTCCATAGTACTGACGCATATCTTGCGTTGCATCCTTTGATGATGAAGATTTAGGTGTTCCTTCTCAGACTCGTGGCTAGAGTTCCCAGGCCACATCTTATCAGGTAGTGGTGAGTCCTTCTAGGTCGAGGACTATATATGTTCCTAGTTATGTTAGCTTCTTAATTCTATACTTCGAGCTAGCTAGGGTATTGTCCTAGTAATTCCTTATGTCATGTAGAGGCTTTCCAGACATAAACATTATCTTAAGTTCTTTCTAGACTTTGTATCGTTATGTGATTCCAGACTTGTCTATTATGTTATCTACTTTTGGATTTCCCCTATTATGCTTCCTCTCTTATTTATTGTTATGCTTGCGTATGCCATGACCAAGGGGTTAGCTTCAGGCACTTGTGGTCCCAAGTCCCGTGTTACGTCCAAGGGGTGACTTCGGGGAGTGACAGTCTCACCTATGAAGAAGTTCCCATAGAGATCGTTGATCTTCAGATTCAGAGGTTGAGGAACAAAGAAGTCGCTTTGGTAAAAGTCCTTTGGAGAAATCAGCTTGTTGAGGGAGCTACTTGGGAAGCAGAATCATCCATGAAAGCCAAGTACCCTCATCTCTTCCCTTCTGACTCTGTTTCATCTTGAGGCAGTAGTTTCCTCATTATCATGTCTATTCCACGCTATTCCATTAATTCCCCTTATGATCTTAGTATGCATTTATGTTTTCAAAGTTGATTCAGTCATATTTTAAGTTACAAACTCAGTTATCATGTTTGTTCTTCAGATTTTATGTAGTGTTGATTGGTTGGGCTATTTTCTCTTCAGTCTTCCCTTGTTTAGTCTTCACTCGAGGATGAGTGATCCCAAGGGGGAAATATTTTAACACCCTGGAAACTTATTCAGCTGTTAAACTCTGAATCTCAGAAAACATTTCAGCTTTTCAGGGTTTACGGGTCCAAACCACGGACCATGGCCTGAAACACGGGTCGTGGAATGGAGTCTTGGTTTAAGTTTTCCAGGATCAGACTCTGATCTGAGAACCATGAGTTGGTTCTATGGATCGTATTTTAATCTACGACCCGTCCTGTCAACTCGTCGTACCAGACCTGAGGATTGACTGACTCTCAAGAACCACGGGTCAAGTCTATGGACCGTAGTTTGAAATACGGACCGTCCTGTTGACTCGTGGAACCTGATCAGGGACCTTCCTAATACTTTAAAACCGACAGGTTGGGTCTACGAGCCGAAATCCACTCTATGGGTCTGTCCTATTGACCCATAGTTTAGCTTCTGTAGCCTGTTCCTTTGACCAGGAATCACGAATTGGAAACCACGAGCCGTGGTTTGGTCTATGATTCGTGGAATTTATCCGTGGTCCCTGAAAGTCAACTTTTTCTAGCTTTTTCCTAATTATGTCCCTGGTGTATTTTAGTCATTTTCCACCCTTTTAACTCCTAAGTGAGGTCGTTTTGGTCATTCTTAGCATAATTTTTAAACCTATTAGCCTAAGACCCTTCTCATCACCTCATTCATCTCCCAAAAAGGAAAAGAACCTATCCAAAGCTCCAAGTCACAAGCTCCAAGTTCAAGTCTCATTTTCTTTTCAATTATAAGTGGGTTAGATTCAATCAAGGTATGTGGGTATTGAATAAGGGATTTCCTTCACCCTTATGCCCAAAACCCCAATCTTCTAAATTGAATTTATGGATTTCTAAATTAGGGTTCTTACTCAAATTGGGAAAAAGTTATGGGTCTTCTTCTAAGGCATCAATTCATGATTTCTTATTACATATCTATGATTTAATTGAAGTTCCTTAGTTGCATTCAAAATCCCATATGATTATGATGAATTTTAGCATATTTTTATTGAATTGCATGTCTTCAAGTAAAATTGGTATGTTTAGGTAACATGACCTCTATTTCCATGAAATTGCATGCCTAATTCTTCAAGCTATGATATTAGAAGGGAAAGTATACTTTGAATTATGGTTTGCTAAGCTTTAAGATTCATGACTTGTGAATTGCATGACATCAAATATTTCCTTATGATTTTCCAACAGTTTTGGACATTAGATATGTCCCTATGTTTTATGAAAGGTTTGGCATCCAGATATGTCAACCTAAGCTATGAACAGTTTTGACATCAGATATGTCATAAGTATTATGAGTTATAAGTATATATTTTGGGGAGTAGTATTTACACCGAGTTGGACAGGGTGAGAGTACCCTTAGTCAGAGAACTACGGCACAGTCATGCCTTTATACTCTGGCAAGGTATATTAGGTCCCTTTGATAAGGCGTATACATAGGATTCCATGTAGCTCACATGGTCTAGTCAGTTAGAGAACCTCCCATTAAAACAGTATCAGGTTTTAAAATGTATTGACTCTTTGCCTTCAGTTTTCAGGACTATTATGATTACTATTATATTTGTAAAACTTGCTTTGGCATCACATTGAGTCTCTTGCACTTCAGTTTTACACTCATAGCATGATTTCAGTTTTACAAGTTTATTTGGAATGCTTATCTCAGACTCCTGTTTATCTCACATATTTGGCACATCCTATAGTACTGATGCATTTTGTGCTGCATCCTTTTATGATGCAGATTCAGGCACCTGCCCTCAGACTCGTGGATTGACTACGCAAGACTCCCAGCTGATTATTGGTGAGTCCTCATTCTTTGAGGACTAGAGTTAGTGAGCCTATCTTTATGTTTTCATTTCAGATTTTCGAGTTAGCTGGGGTCTTATCCCAGCAACTCTTTATGACAGTTAGAGGCTTTTCAGACATAGACAGTATTCGGGTCTCCTTTTTGGATGTGTATTCCTATTTGACTTGATTATCTATACATTTAATTTTGGATCTTCCTATTATGCTTCCGCTTATCTATTGATTTATTTGAGTTATGCTATGACCAGGGGTTAACTTGGGACACTTGGGGTCCCGGGTCCTGTGTTAAGTCCAGGGGGTAGCCTTGGGGCATGACACTCTTCAACCCGGGTTGAAACATGAATAGGGGAATCAAGGACATCACTACCCAAATCCAGACCCAAAGCAAATTTCACAGAAACATATGAATAAGTAGAACCTGGGTCAAATAGTACTGAGGCCATCCTATCACAGACTAGAATGGTACCTGCGATCATAGCATTTGACACCTCAGCCTCAGACTTCCCTGTGAATACATAAAAATGGGCCCTATCATTGATTCAAACAACTTCCTTAGCTGGCTGCGCCACCCCTTGCCTGTGCCACTATTTTCTTTGTCTCTCCAGCCTCCCTAAAAGTTACCTCGCCCAACCTATGGATGACCTCTAGCATAGCCACCTCTACCTACTGGAACCACAGCCTTTGACTATTGTTGAGTCTGATTACTTTCCTTCCTATGAGGGCACTTCCTCTTGAAGTGACCCAGATCACCACAATGAAAGAATTTGTGGTCAAGAGTAGGCCTGCTAGTAGAAGTATAAGAATCCTCCTGGCCTGTAGGAGCTGAAAACTGCTGACTGGCTCTCAGATGACCACTCGTAGAAGCTAGCAATACTGACTGAATAGGACGAGCAGAATACACCTACTAGTTGTGACCCCTGGAGTACGATCCACTATAGTTACCTTCATTTCGAGACTTCTTGGCTAACACCTTAGCCTGCCCATCCGCCTGACCCTCTCTAATTTCTTCACATAATCCGTCACCTCATTAAAACCTTTTCCTGGTGAGGTCATATGCACAGACAACACATGCAACTCAGTATTCAGGCCCTTCAAAAATAAATGAATCCCCTCCTCTTTCATACCGAGAATATGAGTAGCAAAATGGAATAAGACATGAAATTTGGCCTCATAGGCTGAGACCGACATGTTACCCTGCTCAAGAGCCAAAAACTCATACTTTTTACGATCCCTCAAGGTGCGGGGCACATATTTTTCTAAGAAAAGACATGAAACTCTTCCCTTGTCAGTGAAGGCAAAGCTGATGGCCTACACTCTACATAAGACCTCCACCACTGCTTGGCATCACCCTAAATCTAAAAAGTGATGAACTCTACCCTATGTTGCTACATAATACCCAACTTATGCAGCCTCTTATAACAGTCCAGAATGAACTCATAAGCATCATCTTTCTCAGTACCCTGAAACATAGAAGGTTTCAGTTTCAAGAACTTAGTCAGAATCTCATGTTCATTCCCAGTCATAACCGGACTTACCATCAAAATATAAGTCATCAGTACCCGACACCATATCCATCCTAGGAGCTGCTGCAATCGCTGGTTGGGTGCCAGAAACCTGGGCTGCAGTACCCATAGGAGTGGCTCTAGCACCTACCAGCCTATTTAAAAAGGTCCACACTTGCTAAAATCCCTTGGGTGATAAAAGGGGAAGGCCTGCACCTCCATTCGGTGTTGCTTTCTCCTGTTTTGTTCCCTCCTTAAGAACAACCTCAATTTCCTCCTCAATATGATCTTGGGATGGGGGAAGGGTCGCCACTCTCTCTCCTATAACTGCCTGAGCTCCACCCTGGCGGGTGTCGCTCTACCTTGGCCACTGCCCCAGTGTCTTCTACATACTCTGACTGCTGGTCTAGCTACCAGAACCTCCTTTCTCGCTTCGTTATGCCTGGTATTCACCATTTGCGTACAAAAGAGTGAAAGAAGTTGGATACCAATTTGTATCTCCAGATACCGATTGGAATCGAGTTATAGCACAAAGGAAGAAAGAAAAGATAGGTTCCTAAAGTCCTATAGCCTCTCGAAGAAAAGTACAGATATCTCCATACCATTCTGCAAGACTCTACTAGACCCATTTTGGTATAACGAAGTCAAAGAACCTAGGGCTCTGATACCATCTCTATCATGACCCAACCCGCCATGAGTGACACCCACCAGAAATCCCTGGATGAGCGGACTATTATCTACCCAACACTTAATAAGGTCTTAACAACTCAAAATCAGTTTGCATTAAAGATAAACTAACATTCAAATCTAACCCAAAAACTAACAATATCCTGTGAGAATTACCCCTAGAAACTGAAAATCATCGTACCAAAACATCTACCAATGTCTAAAATGGGGATGCAACCCCAAAAAAAAGAGTTTAAGTCCGAAAATAAATGGACTATAACTAAACTAGAAGAAAACAAGGTATCCTGATAGAAGCAGCTCACCCTTGAAATCTTGAATCGTTGAGACTATATATGAGGTCGTGTAGGAGCCATCGGAAGATGTCCTGTACTCTTAAAAATAAAACAAGTGCATAATCAATACACTACCATCGTGTACTGGTAGGATCATTGGCCAACTCCAATAAACAATAAATATACAATAAACCAAAATTGAGTAAGAAGTAAAACCATATAGCAACAACCAGTAATATAACTCCAGGATCTTAGCCTACCTTCTAACTTATCAACCACATAAAACAGGTTCAACAATCATCTAACAATGAATAATAATCATGACACTTATTCTTTCTCACATTACTCGGACCATCAAAGGTTCCTGAGATGCACACCTATGTTTTAACATGCAATGCCCGGTCCACCCCAGGATCATCCCCACATTAATTATAACAACACAACCTCTCAAGGACCAATATAATCAATTGCAGATTCAATAATCAACCTGGTACACTCATGGAACCATCGACAAACACAATCAATAATGCAAATTAAATTGGTACCAAGCATGGTACGCAAGCTAATCGATATAGAACCTGTACCAAGCGTGGTACCCGAGCCAACTGTTAGTATCCCGTACTAGGCGTGGTACCCAAGCCAACCAAATATCACACAAAACCAACAATCAATACTTAAATGAACAGAAAACACCCTTGTAAGACCAACAAGCAATAATCAAGTTCATTTTACATAATTGACACCCCAAATATTTGGACATTCATACCACAGCCGGGCTTCAAAGTCCAGAGTTCTTCTCAGGATATCACCCCCTACAGTGGACCAAGGAGGAACGTCTTTAGCAATAATGGAGGTTGTTTCCTGATATGGCTTTGGGTCAGCCATAAACTTGGCCATGAGGGTTAGTGCAGGGTCAATTGGGTATCCCTAATAGGTAGCATTCATGGCAGCGGGGGTGATGCTAACTCTCTTTCCCCTGACTATGACTGAATCCAGGTTGGGAAATTTCTCTGAAGGCCCTTTGTATCCTTTGGAGTCCTGTGTAGCCTGATAAGCCACAAAGAATTCCTGCACAACTTCCTCATAGTACCCCCTGGGTACATCCTAAAAGGGGTGCCACTCTCATTTAGAAAATTACCAGTACATGTTAGGTAGCTCATCTCCGATGTCTCCCAAGTTAAAACATTGATCCTCATTGAATCCTCTATCTTTGTCCTGCTTGTAAAAGTCTTTCATGCCCTCTACCCCAAAGTGGAGCCTTTCTTCTTCAGCAATAGACCTTTGCTAGGTTGTCTTCCTGTGTTTTGCCTATTTGAAGACATATTCTGCATACAGAGATTGTGAGCCAAAAACAAAAACAAAACCTAAGAAGAAATTGGAAACCTACAAAAGATGGAATGCAACGGATTAGAAAAACAAAGTAGGTAATTGTTGGCTTATGAGGACCACATGCGAAATACACCAGAAGGACTGCATGTTGCATGTGCTATCACACAAGCAAGCAGAGACCTTCAGAGATATTCCATTTGGGTGCGAAGTTGGTGCGATTTGCACCATCAAAAGTGTGTGTACCACCAGGCGTCACCCCTCAGATCAGTGACTGGCTCTTTCTCTTAAACATGGTGCGATGCTTCATGTGACCCACACATCAAGATATATGCATCTCATGCAAAATGCACAAAGGCACAATTGGAATTTTTGGTTCCTTGTGTTCTTGTGAATTCCCCATGTGATCCATAGAGTAAGATGTTCTTAGGCACTGGGCACAAAAAATAACCAAAAACAAATAAAGAAACTTGGGTTGACTCCCAAGCAGTGCCTGATTTAATGTCACGGCATGACGTTACTACCTCAATCCTCAATCATTCTTTGGGTTGGTGATGGTGTCGCTAGGCAACGCTCCTTTCATCCTTGGGTTCATTTGGATTGAGAGGTGGTTCATTTGGGCCTCAAGATGCTTGATCGAGGCTGAGTGAGAGCTCAGGGTTTGATGAAGTGTTTAAACTTCCCTCTTTAGTTCACTCACTCCCAAATTTATTATGTCCACCTTTTTTAGAACCAAGGACATCATGTCCTCTAACTTGGATTATCCGGGGTTTCTTGTGCCAGTTGGTAGAGAGAATCTTCCTTGTTCGGGGGAATGTAAGGATTAGAGCTCTGATGATTAAAGCAATCACCATCTTTGTCTCTATCACGCCAATTTTCATCCCTCTCTTTGTATCGAATCCAACCTTGGTTCTCCTTCCTTGGGCGATAATACCCGGGGTGAGAACCCACTGACACAAAACATAGCTTTCCATCAACCACATTCATGAGCTCATCATCACTAACTTTGATTTCTGGTGCACTCATAGCATTCACCGTCTTAGAACCACTAGCTCCCACTACATGATTGGCCATCAAATCAATTTGTATCATCATTTTGGCCATTGTCTCATCACACTCCTCATCCTTCTTCCTCATTTCATTAACCAAGATGGACGAGGGTCCTCCCAAAGTTGGAACATCAGTTTCTCTTGTATGCCAAGCTTGATTGGTCTTTGTCATTCCCTCTAACAAAACTAAGGCAATGGGAAAGTCCATGTCCATAAAGGTACCACCTCCAAGATTGTCAGCCACCGAGTTATTCATAGAGTTCAATGATCGATAGAAGCTTTGTAGAACCACATTGTTTGACAACTCATGATTTGGACACATGAGAAGCTTCTTGAATCTTAGACAAACCTCATGAAGAGGCTTATCCGAGAGTTTCCTAAAGTTGGTGATCTCATCTCTTAACTGCATCATTTGAGATAGAGGAAAGAACCTCAATGTAAATGCTTCAACCAACTCGGACCAAGAGGTGCTGGAATCATCCGGCAATTCCTCCAACCACGTTGTGGCTTCCCCCATCAAGGAAAAGGGAAATAGGCGCAATCGGATAGATTCTTGGTAGATATTTTGAATGATGTATGGTTGGAAAATCTCCACAAAATTCTGGATATGCCAGTTGGCATCTTCATGGGATGCTCCATTAAATAGGCCCTTCATCTGAATCAAGTAGAGCATGGTGCTAGTCAAGTGAAAGATAGCATTTCCCACAGTGGAGGGTAGGCATATTGCACCCACACCCCCTTGCATCAGAGGCTCAGTAGCATTGGCATTATTGAAGCTGCCAATGCTCTCGTTGTCGTTAGCTTCACTAATAGCTAGCAAGTTCAATCAACCACAAACAACAAACAAAAGTAAAAGAAGCAAGGACACTCAAATTGATTTCAAAATAACAATCAAAAATAGCTATCAACTCAAGTCCCCGGCAACGACGCTATTTTTGATGAATGCTCAAATCGTGCTCCCCAAAATTAGAGGCCACGGTGATCGTGCAGCAAAATAAAATTTATAATCCCAACAAGTGTTGGGGTCTTACCCAAGAGACTTGGAGTAGCTAAATATAGATTGTATTGAGTTGAGTTCAAAGCGAGAGTAAATGCTCAAAATAGAAAGTAAAAGGATGGGAGAATTAGGATGTTGTCACTACAATCACAATTCAATTAAAAGACAATAAAACAAAGGCGGGTGTACCAAGTTGACTAGACGACTAGGGACATGTATCTAATGGGGCTTTAATCATGGGATAGGGTGATTATCAATTTATACTTATTCTCATTTATTGACATAAGTAGCATTGGTCATGGGTATAGAATGTTTATCTCTCGATCAACATCCATATTTCTGATGATTTTAGTTAGAAAATCATCAGTTTTATCAATAAACAACCAACATAAACTTGGGGAGGTCACACTATCTCTAGCTTAGACCCTTAAATGGGTGATTTTGTTGATAAGAGCTATTTCTAGCCTCAAATCTGAATAGAGTCCCAAATTACCACTAGTAATTCACATCCGAAACCATGAAATCCTTTCTCAAGCAATCACATAGTCATGTAATAAAAATTAATGTTCTCAACCACCAATTTTAGGATTAAAACTTGGTGAAATAACTAGACCCATGTCAACAAAGTAATTATAAGCAAGAATAAATAAAACCCACACCCATTAGCTGAGCACCCATCATCAACACACTCCTAGACAAGAGAATTTAGCCACTCATAGCAAGAGAGAAAGAGATACCAGCTGGGTAAGTCAATATCTCTTCCATTAGAGCAAAATCTCAAGTTCTAGATTCAATTTGAGCACACAAGTGTTAACTAAGAGAATTAGATTGAAACCCTCTCTTCTCAATGGAGGTGAAAACTTAGTCACAAAGCAAAAAGCTCTTCAAAATATTCCAGGCTGAAGAAAGTTATTTACAATTATGCCTAAATAGGCCTTTTATAGTTTCCCAAAACATCACTAAAATTTAGGACAAAAATGCCCTTCAGGATGTGTGCGGCGCGATATGCAGTTCACACGTTGTGATGTGCGCGTTGCACACCGCCTTTATTTGAACTAGTGACTTCATCTATCTTTGGGAGCTCCATGTGAAGGGGGTGCAATTTGCACCTTAAGATGTGCGCGTCGCACAGCGACCGCACCCTTTAACAGACTCTTCAAGATTTTTACAGCTCTATACAGAGGAGGTGTGGTTCACACCTCGGCTTGTGCGTGTCGCACGGCCACCGCATCTTCAGTCAAAATCTTCCACTTTTTTGAATACTTCACACTTCACTCCTTTTGAGTTCTTTTTGGGTTCATTCCCTTTTTTATCATCATCTATCAAAAGTACCTACATAGACATCAATAAAATTCATAAGAACCTCTAAATCTATTCAAAACATAGCAATTATTCATGGATATAGGCTCAATAAGTTGGTAGATTACTGATTTATCATCTTGTTCCCAGCTTGTCTTGGTTCTCGATTGGGTTGGAGTCTTCCTTTCTTAGCCGTCCTAGATTGTTGTTACCTAGGCTGTTATATAGTGTTTGCTAGAAATCCTTGTGTTGGTTTGGTATTACCGGTGGTTGTGCCAAAGTTTGAGTTTTGTCTTAATTTTAGACGTGTTAGTTATGCCAACGTGCATTGATTGGTTTGGTTTTCTAGAGTTCTTAGAATTGACCCTCTTCATTTGGTTGATTTAGGAGGTTGGCAGGCTTGTGGGTTGTTCCCCTAGTCTCCCTCATTTTCTTGTCCAGTTGGGTTTTCTTTGTGTTTCCCCAGTTCCAGTTGTACTGAATATCGATCATAGCCCTCTAGTTGAGCTTTTGATTTAGTATCAGGATTGAGTGTTGGCTTTAGCAATTTCTACTAAGGGCTAACCATAGCCTCGTGGTTGAGTTGTATTCGTAACATTCTGGGTGGGCATCCGACCTATTCTTCTCCTTCCTTGTTAACTTTTGATTATGTAAGTATGGGAGTTAAGAAAATGGATCCAGATTTGATTTGAGTAGGAGTTCGTAGGGTTTGGTATATGCTAAGAAGGGGTTCATTTAGTTTGAAATGGAGGGAGATGACTCCTTGTTTGTGCTTATGTGTTTTAGTAGTTTATTGAGGTGACGATGGAGGTTTGCCTTGGGTTATGTGTTTGTGATTTAATTTGGCCATTTAACAAATGCAGTGGTTTTCCTTCGATTGGTTTGAGATTTGAGTAGCAGCTGTGGTTTTGGAAACGTGTATATTCAAGCTTAGTTGGCTTTGGTTCCTAAGGGTTCATTGGCAGCATATGGGTTCGACAGAGGCGGTGGTTAGTAAAATGAAAATTGGGTTACAGAATTTTGGGCTGGCAGGTTACAACATATGGTTCATGAAAGCTTCTCTTTGATTACGGCATCCTTGTGCCGAAAGGCAATGGGTGCGAGAAACTTGGCTTCTCTAATTTGGTTTTGGAATAGTAGTTAGTTGGATATCCTGTCCTTGGCTAACCAGTAGATCAAGCTGGACATTCCATATTTCAGCGGTGTTCTTGTCAGTGCAAGGTCCATTACACCTTGGTTGAGAAGATTCAGTGGCATAAGTTTGGGAATCAGCAATGGTGTATTATACGTGGTTAGATTGCGCAGACGAAGACTAGTGAGGCTATTTGAGGTCCTTATGGTACTTTGAGGCTGATGGTCACCCTTCATCTGCCTAGAGTTTGGAAGCTTGTTTAGTTGATTATTCTAGGGTTGTCTTTTATGTGGGGTTTCAGTGTTGGTTAGACTCTGCCAGTGTGGACTAGAAGTTCGGTATATGGTATGTTTCAGGATGGTTGGTTGGTGTGCTGATGTAGTAGAGGGGTTGATTCGAGCCAAAGAGGTGAGTTTATGGTTTATGCAAGATTTCTACAACTAAGTGGCAACTTTAGACTTTAGACACCCTTTCCCTTGCCTACGGGGTGTCCTGACTTGGTATTCGTGTATGGTGGACTTCTTTCCGACGTGAGAGTTATAAGGCGATTTCAAATCCAAATGGTGCTTGAGTATTCTTAGAGATTAGTGCTTAGCTGGTGATTTCAAACCTCGTGGTAGGTTTACCACACTCCTCGCAGGGTCTTAGTTTGGTTTGGGTCTGTAAGGTAGGTTGCCCTGGTTCATTCGTTTGTAGCTGATTCAGGTTTGGTCCAATTCAGCGAGGTTGGCTTTGTTGGTTCTACAGTTTAGAAGTTTCTTCATCAACGTAGGGTGTTCATTCATACACTTCCTAACCATGGTGTGCAAAATTTCAATCGGGTTCAAATGGGTTGATCAGTTGGGTTCAATTATTGAGTTTGGTGTTAGCAAAAGTGTTCGTTCATAGGTTGATGATCAGTCAGGGAAGGTAACTCCAGTTTATGAGGTTATGCTTCAAGTTATTATCTTGGATGGAAAAGGATAGTAGGCTATAGCTTGGCTTGGAAAGAATTTGAGTAAAAAAGATAACTTCGTTTGTGGTGGAGTATAAGCGGGAACTATAGATCTTCGTTGTTTCACCTCGTATTTCGAGGGTGGTTTGAGTATTCAAATTATATGAAGCTTCATATTTGTGGTGCAAAAGGATTCAGTTCAGAATAAAAAGGTTTTGGCGGATCAGCGGGTCATGAGTTATAGTTTTGGGTTGATGGCTTCTCTGGTAAACTTGGTTGTGGTTTCGAGGATTCAAGTTATGTGTGTTGATCGCCTTGGTTCTATGGTTCTGGTGTTGTGTCGGTGGCTTTCGGTTGAGATTCTCAAGGTTCAGTTTGGGTTGGCAGACCCTTGGTGTTTTGGAGTTTGAGTTTGGATTCGGGCTTTGATAATAATGAGTTTTAGGCTTGGTTGCATTTGTTGGTTCCGTTTTGTTAGGTGCCATCCGGTCGAGGAGGCTACCCGAGTTGTCCGAGAGAGTAGTGGGGGCTTTGTATCTGCTATTCTTAAATCTCTAGTCTTTCCTTCTTTCCTGAGTTTCAGGGACGAAAGTATTTTTAGTAGTGGATGATGTAATGACCCTTCCAGTCATTTATGCATTTTCGCCTTTCTTGTGCCATTAGAGCTTGCCTGTAGCGGCCCCAAGTCATTTATGGTTTGCTGAGACTGGTAGTTCGGTGCCCGAGCCGTTTGTTTGGTCTTTTTGGCCGTCACTTATTTTAGAGCTTTAGGCTTTTGAAATAGTAGACTTCAGTCAACATTCTTGGTAAATGTGCTCGGAATCGAATTTCGATAGTTCCGTTAGCTCCGGAGCATGGACTTTGGTCTAGAAGGACCTTTGGTCGAGATCCGGGAGCTTTTCAGCTTGGAATTCTCTCTCATTCTGTGTTCTCAGGCCAGTTGGGCTTGTTTGGTTGACTTTGGTCAACATTTGGAGAAGACGGCATCATATGGAAATTATGTCAGCGTTGTTAGCTCTGGAATGTTGAGTTTAGGCTAGAAGGACCGTTGGTTCGGGTCCCGAGGCTTCCGGACTTAATTTTGGCCATTGGGTTCTATTTTAGAAATAGTTGGCTAAAGGTTGATGTTGGGTGTGGGGCCCACTTTTTATTAAATCGACCTCCGATGGGATTTTTGTCGATTCTATTAGATCCAGAATGTCGTTTCTAGTTGAATAGCTCAGGTCGTTTGTGTTTTCGGGACCCCGAATGCGTTCCCGGGGACCCAAAGTGTGAAAAATCTTCCCTTGACAGTTGGTTGCTATCATGGGCCTTTTTGTTCATTGCATTTGCGGGGGGGTGGCCGCGTTCGCGAAGGGTAATTTCCAACCACCCTATTTTTGTTCATTGTGTTGGCGGAGGGGTGGCCGCATTTGCGAAGGGTATTTTCCAGTAGCTATTTAAGTTGAGCTCCTACATTTTTCTAGCCATTTCCTTCAACTCCCCCAACTCATAGGCATTTCTCCAAATCAGTTCCTAGCTTCGGAAAATTGTTGTTCTTCGATTATCCCTGTTTCCTCGACAATTGGTAAGTCTTTTTCCCCAACCTTTTCTTCTCTTATTTTATTAAATCCTCCATTGTTGCTTACTTTCAAAAGCTTGGGATTCTTGTATAATCTACCCCATTTGTGATTACATGATCGTGGGCTCGCTCAATTTACCTCCTTGGCATGATTTCTCGCATTGTGGTAAGCTTTCTTGCCCAATTTCCGAATTTATTCCTTGAAATTCAATCTTTAATTCTTGGCTTGAGCGGGCTGTTTTAAGCCTCATTTGTTGTCCGTTTCTGCTCAAATTTTGAGCATGTGCCCCCGAGATGGTAAGGAACACATGTGTGTTTTTCATTTTTAATTTTGGATTATGGGGCCCACGGGGCCGTTTGTTACCCGAATTTTGACCCGGCTATTATTATAGCAATATGGGTATTGTTAGTCTTGTATTAATGTGTAGATTCTTGTTTTGATAGTGTGGTGGCTTGTGGATACTCCTCGAGGGAGATAAGCTCTAATCTTGTGTATTGGATTGTGCGCGCGTGCTCGGCCTTTCTGGTATGTTACGGTTTACTTCCTAGACTGAGTATAGTTAGATTATTTATATATATATATATATATGTTATTGGAACGTTAGGTTGGATTATAGGTAGAATTAGGCTTAAATCTCATGACTTGTATTAAATTGGCCATTTCGGATATTAGATTTGGAATATTACCGTCATCCTTAGTCTAAGAGCTTGTAGTATCACTGTGGCTAGCTTAGAATCCTTAGTATGCTTTTAGGAGGTTTTAAAGGTAGAGTAGATGCTTGTATTTGTTTTCATGGATATCTTTCCATTATTTCTGGCTTTTACTGGTTATGTGTAAATTATGGGCCCGAGGCCATAGCTTGAATTTGGACGGAGTCTCACGTCAGTTTCCTTGGTTGGAGGCTGCTTTGCCCTAAATTGCCTTTTGGTGTGATATATTCTGTGATTTCGGGACATTGCATATTCATATTGCATTTATATACCTGCGGCACGAAAAGGAAAGGTTTTCGAGGCTTTTGGTTTGAAATTTGAGGATTTTGTGATATTTATGGATTTCAGATTTTAAAGGAGTTTTAGTGGGTTTTTAACACTGGTTTTGGAATGGAAAGAGATAACACTACTTTCATGCCGGTCCATGGGGTATTCCTGGATCTTTTCTCCACTATACCTATTTTTATATGCATAGTCCGATGAGGTATTTTCGGGCTAACACTATTATGCACTCTTATGTGCCTATTTTTATATGCATAGTCCGATTATGCACTCTTATATGCCTATTCTTATATGCATAGTCCGATGATGTATTTTTGGGCGTATACTTTTCATATATATACGCATAGTGCAATGAGGTATTTTCAGGCTTATACTATTCATATATATACGCATAGTCCAATGAGGTATTTCCAGGCTTATACTATTCATATATATATGCATAGTCTGATGAGGTATTTCTGGGCTTATACTATTCATATACATATGCATAGTCCAATGAGGTATTTCTAGGCTTATACTATTCATATATATGCATAGTCCGATGAGGTATTTCTGGGCTTATATCATCATGCACTCATACATCACATCATATCCCATCTCATTGCATTAGTTTGAGTGCACTTGGATTGTTGGTTTCCTGGGATTTATTCTGTTATTTGTTCCTTCTTGTTGATTTGATTTGTTCCCTTTTTGGTTTTATAACTAGATTTAGGTGGATCCCTATATTTTTGCTTACTTTCGTGTAATGTATTACTTAGATATTATCCCTCTGCTCTCAATCGACCTATGATGCCTACTGAGTACCCATTGTCTTGGTGCTCATACTACACTTCTGCATCTTTTTGATGCAGTTATTAGTTGAGCTTTTGTTGTTGGTCGCATTGGAGACTCGTGTAGCTTTTGGGGATATTCAAGACTAGGGTGAGCGCCTGACGATCGGGGCCTGACTATATCTCATATTTTGTACTGTTACTCTTGTATATTCAGAGACACTTGTACTTATCTTTTGTTACTTCTAGCACTTGTATTCTATTAGAAGCTTTTGTACTGTCGATACAAAGTCTTGGGGTTGGTGTAGTTTCTTTATGTATATATTTTGGGTTATTGTTTCCGCTTTGTCCTATCTTTACTTTGTGCTTCCGCTTATTTCTACTTATTGTGCATATTGGTTAGGTAGTAGCCCACTACTAATCGTTCTGGGCTACAGGGATTGGTTAGCCTACTGGGGGGATTGTAGGTGCCATCATGACCTGAGAAATTGGATCGTGACAGTTTGCATCAGAGATCTAGGTTCACCGGTGTCGTAGTACAGAAGCAAGTGCCTACGTAGAGTCTCGCGAATTAGTACGATGATGTTTGGATCCTATCTGCGGGAGGATACAGGGTATTGTTAGGAAAAGTTTCATCTTCTTGGCTCATTATCGTGCGTTCCTTGATCTATTGACTTCTAAACTTTGGTTGTTTCATTCCTTCTCAGATGCCTAAGATGAGTTCGATAGCGGGTGGTGTCGAAGCTTCTGTGCCTGTTGCTTTAGTGGTTTCTTCAGTGCCAGGACTTCAGAGTGAGAGTTTACTGAATTAGATAAGGGGTGTGGGAGCAGCCTAGCCTCTAATTAGATTCATGGCTACCCCAATTCTTCAAGACACCGTGGCCAGGAGTCTGAGTCCTCCGGTGGGTGTTTCAGTACCTAGTTCTTTGAGCGATGCTTCAGCTAGGGTTGAGCTTCCAGTTCTTTAGCAAGGTTGTATATCGGTATTGGACTATAAGGCAAGATTTCATGAGATGGTTAGGAGTACTGCTAGGACTGTGCCTACAGAGTTTGACAGAGTTTAGTGCTTTGTTGAAGGGTTGATTTCGCCACTCTGTATAGCAACCGAGCACTTAGTTATAATTGGGACTAACTTTCTTCAGGTGGTCGATCATGCTTGGGCAATTGAGGGGATGTGTCACGAGGCATATGGATGTAGCGGTAAGAGGCATTGCTGTCAGGGCAATTTTCGGGGTTTGCATTCAGAGCATGTAGATCATTATGGACAGTTAGGTTTAGCTGGATTCTCTCATCGAGGTGCTTCTGTTAAGGGTTGTTATACTTGTGGTGAGCAGGGACACCTTGGTAGGACTCATTCGAGATTCAAAGAGTTCCACCCCCTCTGTGTTCCAGCTTCACGAGGTACTCATTCAGGTCCCACAGTTCATAGTAGTCATTCGGATTTAGCCAGGTCTTTATAATGGAATATGGTCGGATGGGGTTGTTTTGAGCATGGCGAGATAGGTCACTTTTCTAGAGAGTTCCCTTCAGTGCAGCACCCTAGGTGACGTGATTGGATGGTTCAGGGTTCCAGCACCACCGGCTAGAGGTGGTGCACAGGGTAGTAGGGGTGGTCCTCGGATGGTGAGAGATGGCTTTCAGCCAGGTGGTTCAGATATCTATCCAGAGATGTTAGGAACCATGCGTCAGAGAAAGGTTTCCTTGGGTTTCTACGGTTGTGGAGTGGTTGGTCACTATGTTCGAAATTATCCCCGGCGAGGGACGATCGAGCTTTCAGATTTGACTTCTCAGTCCAGAGTTAGATCCCATAAGTTTGATGCCCCTCTTTGTGTGCCAGAGATAGAGGTTTCTGATATTGTTGCTCCAAGTAAGGTTTTTGTTGCCTTTGGCTAGTGATAGTACTGCTCGCATGTGATTATGTCCATTCTTTCATAGATTTGCTTTTATGCCTACCTGCTGCTTGTTTAGTTGTTTGACTACTTGAGTTGTAGTGTTTATGCATGTATTTTCATGGTATATTATTCCTTAGTAGTGCATGGGGGAGAGTTATCCTTGATAGGTGTTTACCTAGAGCTGTAGCTCGTGGGTAGTTCTTGTTAGTCTTTTCGGGTGGTCTTATTCCCAGCTCGTCTTGGTTCTCGATTGGGTTGGAGCCTTCCTTTCCTAGTGGTCCTATATTGTTGTTACCTAGGTTGTTATATAGCATTTGCTAGAAATATTTGTGTTGGTTTGGTGTTACCGGTGGTTGTGCCAAAGTTTGGGCTTTTACTTAAGTTGAGAGGTGTTGGTTATGCCAGCATGCATTGATCGGTTTGGTTTTCTCAAGAGCTTAGAATCGACCCTCTTCATTTGGTTGGTTTAGGAGGTTGGCAGGCTTTTGGGTCGTTCCCCTAGTCTCCCTCAGTTTCCTGTCCGATTGGGTTATCTTAGTGTTTCCCCGGTTCCAATTGGACTTAATTTTGATCATAGCCCTCTGGTTGAGCTTTTGATTTAGTATCATGATTGAGCGTTGGCTTTAGCATTTTCGACTAAAGGTTGACCATAGCGTCGTGGTTGAGTTGTATTCGTAGCATTCTGGGTGAGTCGGGCATCCGCCCTATTCCTATCCTGGCTTATTAAGTTTTAACTGTAAGTATGGGAGCTAAGGAAATGGCTCCAAATTCTATTTGAGTAGGAGTTTGTAGGGTTTGGTATATGCTAAGGAGGGGTTCTTTTAGTTGGAAAAGGAGGGAGATGACTCATTGTTCATGCTTATGTGTTTTAGAAGTTGACTAATGTTTGCCTTGGGTTGTGTGTTGGTGATTTGATTCGGCCATTTACAGATTACAGTAGTTTTCCTTCGATTGGTTTTAGATTTCAGTAGCAGCTGCGGTTTTGCAACTTGCATATTCAAGCCTAGTTGGCTTCGGTTCCTAAGGGTTCATTGGCAGCATATGGGTTCGACAGAGGTGGTGCTTAGTAAAATGAAAATTGGGTTTCAGAATTTTGGGCTGGCAGGTTACAACATGTGGTTCGTGAAAGCTTCTCTTTGATTACGGTATCCTTGTGCTGGAAGGCAATGGCTGCGGGCAACTTGGCTTCTCTATTTTAGTTTTGGAATGGTATTTAGCCTTAGACATGCCATCCTTGGCTAACCAGTAGATCAGGATAGAAATTCTGGATTTCAACGGTGTTCTTGTTAGTGCAAGGTCCATTCCACCTTGGTTGAGCAGATTCAGCAGCGTAAGTTCAGGAATTAGCGGTGGTGTGTTATACATGGTCAGATTGCGTAGACTAAGACTAGTGAGGCTATTTTGGGTCCTAATGGTACTTTGAGACTGATGGTTAACCTTCATATGCCGAGAATTTGGAAGCTTGTTTTGTTGATTTTTCTAGGGTTGTCTTTTATGTAGGGTTTCAGTGTTAGTTAGACTCGGCCAGTATGGACTAGAAGTTCGGCATGTGGTATGCTTCAGAATGGTTGGTTGGTGTGCTGATGTAGTAGAGGGGTTGATTCGAGCCAAAGAGGTGAGTTGACGGTTTATGCAAGATTTCTACAACTAAGTCGTGTCTTTAGACTTTAGACACCCTTTCCCTTGCCTATGGGGTGTCCTGACTTGGTATTTGTGTATGGTGGACTTCTTTCCGAGGTGAGAGTTATAAGACGATTTCAAATCCAAATGGGGCTTGAGTATTCTTAGAGATTGGAGCTTAGCTAGTGATTTTGGACCTCATGGTAGGCTTACCTCACTCCTCGCAGGGTTTTAGTTTGGTTTGGTCTTTTGGGCAGGTTGCCCTGGTTCATTCATTTACAGTTGATTCAGATTTGGTCTGGTTCAGCGAGGTTGGATTTGTTTGTTCTACATTTTAGAAGTTTCTCCATCAACGCAGGGTGTTCATTCATGCACTTTCTAACCATGGTGTGCAAAATTTCAGTCGGGTTCAAATGGGTTGATCAGTTGGGTTCAGTTATTGAGTTTGGTGTTAGCAAAAGTGTTCGTTCATTGGTTGATGATCAGTCAGGGAAGGTAACTCTAGTTTCTGAGGTTATGCTTCAAGTTGTTATCTTGGATGGAAAAGGATAGTAGGCTATAGCTTGGCTCGGAAAGAGTTTGAGTAAAAAGGATGACTTCGTTCGTGGTGTAGTATAAGCGAGAACTGTGGATCTTTGGTGTTTCAGCTGGTATTTTGAGGGTGGTTTGAGTGTTCGAATTATATGAAGCTTCATGTTTGTGGTGCAAAAGGATTCAGTTCAGAATAAATGGGTTTTGGCAGATCAGCGGGTCATGAGTTAGAGTTTTGGGTTGATGGCTTTTCTGGTAAACTTGGTTGTGGTTTCGAGGATTCGAGTTCTGTGTGTTGATCACCTTGGTTCTATGGTTCTGGTGTTGTATATCACCACGGAACTTGATCCAGCTTTAAACTTAAGAAATCTGAAAATTTTGAACTTTCTAGGGATGACGGGTCCAAACTACAGACCGTGGTTTGAACCACGAGTCGTGGAGTGGATCCATGATTTAAGTCCGTCAGAATCAGTCTCTGGTTTGAGAACCACGAGTTGATTCTACGGACCGTAGTTCAGTCTATGGCCCATCCTGTCAACTCATTGAACTATTCCTGAGGACTGACTGATTCCCAGGAACCGCGAGTCAGGACTACGAACCGTGGTTTGAATTACGGGTCCTTCCTGTTGACTCATGGAACCTGATTAGAGGCCTGCCAAAACCCTTAGAAATGACGAATAGGTTCTATGAACCGTAATACTTTCTACGGGTCCGTCCTGTTGACTCGTAGAATGTCTTCTACAGGTTGGTCATTGGCCAGGAACCACTAGTGGGAACCACGGGTCGTGGTTCAAACTACGGCCAATAGAATCGACCCGTGATTCTTGAAGCAGACCCCTTTTTATCAGCTTTTCTTAATTATTTCCCAGGGGTATTTTAGTCATTACCCACTCTTTTAACTCCTAAGTGAGGTCGTTTTGGCCATTCTTAGCATGATTTCTAACCCAATTAGCCGAAGTCCCTTCTGACTACCTCATTCATCTCCCAAAAAGGAAAAAAACTCTCTCAAGCTCAAGGTCTCAAGATCCAAGTCCAAGTCTGCTAATCTTTTCAATTTCAAGTGGGTTAGCTTCAATTAAGGTATGTGGGTATTTAACAATGGGTTCTTTTCACCCTTGTGCCCAAAACCCTAAATTCCTATTTTGAATTTCATAAACATTCAAATTAGGGTGCTTACCCAATTCTTATGGGTTTTGCTATAAATTGCCTTCTCATGATTTTATTATGAAATTACTACTAAGTGACATGATTTTTCATGGGTTTTGACATATGAACTCCTAATTCAAATTGAAGGCTAATTATGGTGAATCCTACATGCATGAATTGATTTAAGAAAATTGAGTATTTGATAGCATGTTTTTCAAGGAATTTCAAGCAAGTACATGCCTAGTTCCTATGTTTTACGAAAGTATATGCTATTATGAAATTGAACTAGTGCCATGCAAGTTTTCAAGTTATGAACTATTATGCAAGACAAGACACTCGATGTGCCATCAATGCTCATGAATCATTTTCTAAACCAAGGTTCGTGAGTAATATGAAGATCCGAGTTATGAATATGTTATGAACAAGTTTCGACATCTCATTTATATGTATATATGTTTTGGGAGTAGTATTTAGCACCGAATTGGACCAGGTGAGAGTACCCTTAGTCCCACAACTACGTGCCACCGTAGGTGCCCTCTGTGGCTTATGACAGAATCCTGGTATGACATGGTTCTAACATTGGCTGGTTAGGACAACCTTTTTCAGTGTGGGTGCATGACACTGGAATACATGTAGCTTAGCATGGTTTATGTCGGTTAAGAGAAACTCCCCACATGATTATTTTCAAGTTATGAAGTTATATGATACTTTATTTTGAAACTTGGTTTTACTTCATGTTTATGTCTTAAATCTCAATGAATTCTTATGCTATATCTTATTTCGAAAGAGCTCATTTTAAGCATGTTTTAAGTATGTTTTATCGTGATTATGCATATCTCACATACTCGGTACATCCTATAGTACTAACGCATATTTTGTGAGGTATCCTCCTGATGATGCAGATTCAGGTTCCCTCCTTCTGGCACATGGCTAGTGACCGCAGGTCGTATCCAGTCAGTGTTGGTGAGTCCTCATTGTTCGGGGGCTAGTTTTGACTCTAGTTTGTTTTGATTATTTACTTTCATACTTTGAGTTAGCTAGGGTCTTGTCCTAGCAACTCCTTATGTCATGTATAGAGGCTTTCAGACATAGACGGTATTCGAGTCTTCGTCGAATCATGTTCTTTTGATCTTATCTTATGTATTGAGTTATCTAATTCGTATTATGCTTCCGCTATGCTTATTTGATATACCTGAGTTATGCTAGACCAAGGGTTAGCTTGGGGCACTTGTGGTCCCAGGTCCCGTGTTACATCTAGGAGGTAGCCTCGGGGAGTGACAAACTTGGTATCATAGCCTCAAGTTCAAGAGTCCAAGGATGTCTGAAAGCCACATCGATTAGAATCTCTCTCATGGGTGTGAAGCGCGCCACACTTATGAAAGGGAAGCTATGAGATGTCTTAGAAAAGCCTCATTTCTTTCATGATCACATCGTGCATTAGAGTTTAACTCTAATATCCCTCTAATCCTTTCCTTGTATGTTTCAGATCATACCTCGACATGCTATGCCTCATCGAGCCACTTGGAATGCTGCTTCTCCAGTTCTAGGCCCCGAGGTCATGAATGAGAAATTCAGGAATGTCATCCATTTGCTAGCCCAGACCTTGGCAACTCAGGCCAACCAGCTGGCTCCTATCCCAGTCCACTCTCAAGGTGGGGTAGCAGCCCGAGTTCGTGATTTTGTCCGAATGAACCCACCTGAATTTTGGGGTTCGAAGGTTAGTGAGGACCCAATTTGCTTTATTGATAAAGTGAAGAAAATCTTTGATGTTATGCAAGTGGGTGATGTTGATTGTGTGGAGCTCGTGTCCTATCAACTCAAGGATGTAGCCCATATCTGGTTCACACAATGAACGGAAGCTAGAGCTAGGAACGTGGTCCCTATGACTTGGAAGTATTTTGAGAGAGCCTTCCTTGACCGGTTCTTTCCCCGAGAGTTGTGGCAAGCGAAGACTGAGGAGTTTGTAAACTTGAGACAAGGGTCGATGTTAGTCCAAGAGTACAGTTTAAAGTTCACTTAGTTATCGAGGTATGCCCCTTCTATGGTAGCGGACCCGCATGACCAAATGAGTAAGTTTATGTATGGGGTTTCAGATATAGTAAAGAAGGAGTACAGATCTGCTTTGTTATTGAGTGATATGAACATCTCCAGACTCATGACTCATGCTCATCAGATCGAGGGGGACAAGCTTAAGGAGATGGATAGAGAGACTAACAGAGTTAGGTCCGAGAGTTCAGGTTTTGGCCATCAAAGGTCAGGTGGAAGGCACCGCTCCTCATTTCAGAAGAAGTCATCAGGACCAGTCCATTCTTCTGCTAGTGCTCCTACCCAGGCCTCGAGGCCCCATTGATGTGTCGTGGCTTTGCAGCACTTTCGACGCTTAAAACTTGGAATTTGAGCATGTCTTATAGTTATTTTTAGTAAGATTTGATGTGTTTTGGAGTCTTGTGCAGGAAAATAGGTTTCGGAGACAGTGTGCAGAAAAAGACTGATAATTAGGCTGAAACTGACTTCCACGACTCATAACCATGAGTCGTCAATAATTCCATGAGTCGTGGGAGTTAGTCGTGGAGACATTACTGAAGCATGAGCTGTGGCCTGAGTTCTACGAAGGGATTCCACGAATCGTGGACAGGTCCACGAGTCGTGAACCTTGGTCGTGAAAGAAGATCAGAAGAGGAACAAAATAGTCTTTGTTCTATGAATGGTTCCCACGAGTCGTGATCTTGTTCACGAGTCGTGATCCATGCTCGTGGAACCTGATCAGAGAAGGGGCAAAGAGTCTGAGTCCTATGAACCAACACCACAAGCCGTGATCCATCCTACGAGTCATAGACTGCTGTCGTGGAAAGGAACCCGCAGAAGAACAAAGTTTCCTGAGTTCCATGAGTACTGTCCACAAGCCGTAGAAGCTCCCATGAATCGTGGAATGGTCTCGTGAAAGCTGCCGACTCCAGTTTCCCAGTTGTATTAGGAAAGGATTTATTTTTGTCTATAAATACTTTCCCCTAGGTTTTTATTTACGGTTGTTGTTGACACCCAATTTTGGCTCTCCGTACTTAAAATTAACGTCTTCAGGTTTCCTGATCGTTAAAGAGCACAAATACATTTTTTACACATTTTTCATGAAATATAACAATTTATTGATAATCATTCTTATTTTAGAAATTTTATCAATTTATTGATATATTTTTATTATACAATTTTGACAATCACAATATTTTTTTTACAGTCATCCGCACACGTACACAATACTAATACTACAATTTCAATCATTTAAAACACATTACATTTTATTTTATTCACATACCAATGCACACATTTTTGTACATTATTTATATTCTTTAATACATTCCGCAAGCACAAGAGGTCAGAACAATTAATTCTAATACACAGAGCAACAAATCAATCAAGTCAAGGTCTTGTCACCTTTATTAAAGTGACATTTGACATGACCGAAAAAGGGGGGGGGGAGGGGTGCATTTTTATTAAGGGGGGGGGGCTGATTTTTTTTTAAATACACACACTACACTACACACACATTGGCTACACATTACACACCCCCCCCATATCAGATACCCTTTTTCTCTCTCTAAAACCCCTCATCTTTATCTCTTGTTTTTCTCTCCCCAACCCCCCTTTTCCGTTTGTTGGCTCGCCGGAAGTGGTGACCGGCGAGCAGCCGCCACCAACGCTGCTCCACCGCCACCAACGCCCCTGCTCTCTCTCTCTCCCCAACCCTTTTTTTTTTCGCTGCTGGCTCGCCGGAGGTGATGACCGGCGAGCTTCTGAGCAGCCACCACCACGGCCAACACCCCCCTCCTTTCTCTCCCTTTCCCCGCCGTCTTTCCGCTACCACGCCGGAAAAGATGGCGTTGAGGTCTGCGGATCTAGCCGGATCTTTTTGTTTCCGGCGTTGCTCCGGCAAGGCCGTTGAAGCAACGCCACGACCACCACTGCTTCATTTTTTCCGTCGAACCGAATTTTATTAGTTTTATATATTATATGTTTGACTTGCACAGATCTGGCCGGAGTTGTTCATTCTCCAGCAAAATTCCATTTTTTCCGGTGATCGTTTACATGTTTCGGGCATTGCTTTTAATTTGTTTTCGCTACTTGTGTTGATATTTGTTCACTGCTGCTTTTGTTGCTATTGTTGGACTGTTTTGCTGATTTTTTATGTCATTTTTTTTCACCCGGAAAATTTACTCCCGAGTTGGGTTTTGCTCGGTACTGTTTAGCCGATTTTGGGGCTGTTTGGACGATTTTGTCCTTGCTATTTACTATTCTTGGTATTACACTGATATCGAACAAATACTACACTGACATTGGCCAATGAAAAAACTCCCGTCGATTTTTGAGGCCTCCACAATAAAAAAGACGGATACATATCTACATACGTAGCGAGAAAATAAGTTTGGGCAATGACGAAATTGTAATATTACAAAGACAAAATAAAAAGCTTTATGATCCAATCTTGGCGAGGTGATCTCGGGTGGCCAACCGATGCTTCGCAGCCATGGCGTATCTAAAACTTAATACAACCACATATCTGAGCCCGTACTACAATAAAATTCTATTTTTCTTATATTTACATACATATATGTATTTCTTGACTTATTTTGGTAAATATTTATTTGTTATTAATATTTTTACTAAGTGTTTATACAGGTACGTGAGGATGCTTCCCGAAGACGATAATTAAAAGGAGTTTGAAGATCTCCCCAAAATTCATTGTTTTATTTATATCCTTGTAACTCTTGTAATTGTACAAAAACTAAAATATAGTGAAAACTTTACTTTTGGGGTGTCGGGTGGGAGTGTCCATTTATTTACTTATCTATTTTATGCGCTTAGGCAAAACTTTAAGTCGTAAATACTTTATAAACAAATTAATTTAACTTAGATACTTAAGTTAATTAATTCATATTTTTACGTTACGCAAACATTAGGACGTCTTTTCTTTTCTTTTCCTTCTAATTAGTTTACTTAAACTTTACAAATAATCCTTTTACACATTCTTTTGTTACAAACACTTTTAAACTAATATTCCTTTCTCATTCTTAAACTCATTTTTTCTTGCAAAAATGAAACAATATTTACATAATGAAAAAAACGCAAGTCAGTCGATGTAATTATTGTACAATCTTTTCAATGCTCCTTTTACATTCTTTGCTCAATGTATTTAACATACATTACTTACACATTTTCTTTATATATATTTCGTAATAGTATCTACTTATATTTACACATTTACATACTTTTCATATTAACAATATACATTCTGTTACACTCTTTTGTATACTTTCTTACATATAAATTTTCATACATATAAATTTTCTCATACATATGAAAATATATTTTTTATACTCGAATGCACATATTTTAAAATTATTTTGTGCACTCGTACATATATATTTATTACTGTTCATATTTATACTTTTCAAAATATATCTTTTTACCTCCCCTCTCTTTAAAAATTAAGTTTAGTCGGGTACCACATTTGTGGATTTCGAAGGATGCCTAACACCTTCCCTTCGGAATAACTTGAACCCTTACCTAGAATCTCAAATGGTTTTCGCAGATTAAAATGCGAGTTGTACATATCAATAATCAAAAAATAGTTTTCCTTATTTTCCTTAAAAATTAGGTGGCGACTCTGTACATAAATTAAATTCTTTTAGAGTCCATAAGTTGTGCTTTATCTAACCTTGGTAAAAAACAGGGCATGACAGAATGGCGACTCTGCTGGGGATAAGAACCAGGTTCTAACCATCATAGACTCAATTTTTCAATTGAGGGAGGTATTTCTATTCACATTTTGATTATTTAATTTTTCAAATTATTTTTGCACATTATGAATTATATATGTTATTTATATTGTACATATAAATTTTTAATTTTGCTTATTCATAAATTCTTTATATTAATTATTCTTTGATTCATTATTTACTTTATAATATAGATATATGTTCGAAATACTTCTACACATTATTTATTTAATTATCACATCATTTCTATAAAGTCTTGGCTGTACACTATCACACACTGTGGTTCACGCGAGGAGTGTTTCACGCTCCTCCAAAACTTCTTTGGATTCCTTAGCTTCAGAGTCGGCGCGTTTAAATTACTATGCGTCTTCTCGCAATTGTCCTAATATTCTTTATCAACTTAGGTGAATCTACTCTTAGAATCCTTAGGCCGTTGTACATACGATCGTCATTTTAGTCGAATGAATTTTTATTCTTTATTTGTTATATATTTTTAATTGATGCTTGCTCTTTGTTTATTATATATTCTGCGTTTTATATTTTTGTGCATACTTTTTGGTTTATACATATATGTACACATGTCATCTTCTTCCTCGTCCATTTTGTCTGACGATTTTGGTTGACTTGTGTTGAGCCTGGTACCTTTCCAATCCCTCACATTCATTCTCGATCTCTAAGATCATCCTTCACAATTTATCAATCTTTTTATATCTATTGTCGATCATTACGATCACTCTATTGGAATTCATCATTCTTTTTTAAGAAATTTTCAATACAGCCTTGTACATTCTTTTCATTTTTTGTACCGTACCTTTTTCTTGTCCAAACTCACTCATAGCTTTACTTTTTTCAATACAATCGCTCAAAGTAATTATACAACTCACATACAACTAGGTATCAGTTCGAACTACGTTTTGACCTGATTCTTGTCCTGACAAGATACGTAGGCAACCTTCATAAGGGTTCGGTCTTCCATTGTTTCAAAATAATTTCTCCAGGATTTTAAAAACTGGGGCAAATTTTTGAAACAATTCAAATACCCTCTCCAAAGTCCTGTTGACAGTGCAAATCAACAGTTTTCCCTCAAATCCAAATCTCTCTGACATCAGTTTCAATATTGACCTTACATTCAAACCTTCACTCGACTTTGATCCTAGAACATGGGACATAAGTTTCTTTTTCTCTCAATCATCGTAAATTATGAAATGTGACATTTTGGCCTTCACTTTTAAAATCAAGAGTTCAACACTCTCCCAGTCATTCAATTCTTCCGACAGGGGCAAGGTAATATCAAATATTTGTCATGCTTCTCTTTCTTTGTAATATTTTCAGCGTAGTAGAGTAGTGATAAAACTCTGTACATCTTTTTACATCCGTTATCTTGATTGTCTGATCAAAGTATTTTTAAAGCTCATTGTCTGTAATTGGTTCCTCTCAGCCGCCTGTCACATCACTTTTCAAGAATAACCACCAGTTCATGACAATCATACATATCACACCCATGGATTCATTCTGAACTACATCCTGACCTGATTCTCATCTTAATCCATCTTGGTGAGACATGTAGGCAATCCTACATAAGGGTTCGGTCTTCCTGCTATTCTAAAATGATTTTCTTAGGATTGCAAACTGGGGCAAACATTTTGGAACGGTCCGCTGACGCTCTCAGCCCTCAAAAAAATAATTAAAAGCGTCAACCAATTCTCTCAAGTCCAAAATTCAAGATTATCAATATCACTCTTACCATAATCTCCATTCGACTTTAGTCTCAAAATCTGAAGACCTAAGTCTCTCTTCAATCCTCTCAAAGGTCGTAGGCCATGGAACTACAGTGAATCACTTTCACTTTCCAAATCTAAGGGTTCGACACAAGTTGACTCATTTTCTTTGTAGGCATGCCTATCATAGGATATCAAGCAATAAAAAGAGATGAGTCGAGTCTGAAGAAGTTAAATAATCCCTGAACTTCACATGAGATAAAATCCGACCTCGAACTTTTTGAGGCATCCATATTCAATGGGACAGACAAATCAGGGGAGTTTTGATCATGTAATTATATATATATATTCTTCATGACTTTCCTACTTTCACTCCTTTCTTATTTCTTTACAGGAGAACCATCCCCACTTAATCGGGGACGGGCACACCAATAAGTGCCCTCGCAAATAATTAAGAGGCCACAACATGTCATCTCCAACAACAATTGGAGACGATCACAACAATGGACGGTCCCCATAAATAATTGGGAAATCGCAACAACGATCATCCCCACAAACAGTCGGGAGACACTCTCATCGAGGACATCACCAACACCCGACATACGAGGCATCGCTCCGAGTTTGTCTATATCTTTGCATTATTTTTTATACATATTTTTTATATTCGATAAATGTCTTAATTTTTTGCCTTATATTCCTTCTAGAGGTGAATTATTTTCTGCACATACATTTGCTATCGTATCTTCACGAACTACGCGAACCTGATTCTCATCTCGATGAGATACGTAGGCAGCCCTTCTTGGGTTCGGTATTCCTTATTAGAAAAACAAAAAAAAATGTGTACATACATTTTAGTTCGTATCTTCACGAACTACGCGAACCTGATTCTCATCTCGATGAGATACGTAGGCAGCCCTTCTTGGGTTCGGTATTCCTTATTAGAAAAACAAAAAAAATGTGTACATACATTTTAGTTCGTATCTTCATGAACTACGCATACCTGATTCTCATCTCGATGAGATACGTAGGCAACCCTCATAAGGGTTCGGTCTCATTTTTCAAAAAAAAAAAAAAAAAGGAAAAAAACATCAAAGTTTGACTTGGTTGGTACCAACATAGTTAGAAGTGTGCATGAGAAAGAAACAAATGGTATGATGGAGAGGACCAATTTCGTGGTAAACCATAGATTCTTTTGGTACCTCTTAATCACACCTTAGTGACACTCGAAAATTCTCTTGCATGCATCTAAGATAAGAACAAAACCAACCTCATCGTTTCGTGTGCATTGTGTGGCGAGCATTAGATTAATTCATTGCATTGCATTGATGATCTAGAACTTGGCCTAAATGTTTGTTGAGGCGAAATCCTGAGTTACACTTGATTTGGGAAAGGATCGTAGGCCTTCTTTGACCCGATTGAGCCTTTCATAACCTACCAAATGACATTATCCCTAGCATTCCCCCTTTGAGCCTGAAGCCTTTTCTTTGAACAACCACATCTCAGCCTATACCTTTCTGAGTGCTTACATGCACTACCCTCTTTTGGCCCGACCTCCCTAAGCGTATTAAAATGTGCAAAGTGCGGACAAAGATTCAAGATCAAAGATGCCAAAGGCAGAAGATGCAAAGTCCCAGAGGAATAAAGATGAAAATACGACTTTAAAGAAGGAGTAAAATTCCCCACAAATCAAAACATGGAGAAATCCCCCCCAAAAAAAAATATATAATGAAAAACACTCCAACAAATGTGGAGAAATTTCAAAAAAAAAAATAAGAGAAAAGAACTCCAAAAGGGGAAAAAAGACTCCAACAACGAAAAGAAGTCGATACAAATTCAAAGAAAGGGACTACGAAACAAAGAAGATCAAGCGTCCAAATGCAACAAATGTCAAAGCACAAATATAGTGCATGCTCAAGGGAGGATTAGTCACTTTTATCCCAAATAATATCCTACCCATGCCCAAGCCTACATTACAAGCTAATAATAAGCCCTACATGATCCTATTTCAAGCGTTCTCACATTAGTGGATACTTACATGAAGGCCAAGCCTATGGTGTCACAATTGCATGCATTGAACATCCTTCTGAGTGTGAGTGCACTTCTCAAAATGTCCCAAAATTAAAATAATCAAATGTGTGAAGAATAGGACTTTCTTTTGGTGAGACACGTGAAACATGAGGAAAGGTATAGTTCAAAATCTTTGTTTGAATCAAGAGGAACAAATCTTGTCGATACTTAGGTACGTCTGAGGTACCATTTGAAACTATTGGAATTACCCGAAGTTGATCTCGGTTAGCTGGGAAAGATGGTGGAATTCTTGTGCATAAGACTAATTGTTGGTACCAACTGAAAGTCAAGACATGATTTTCTTTTCAACATTCTTACAACAAAAAAAAAAAAAAAATCAATCAAAAAGTTTTCTTCCTTCACAGGCGCCCACCTTCTAATGCGGGTATTTACATTTCAGTACTTTTACAGGCGCCCACCTTCTAATGCGGGTATTTATATTTAAGTACATTTTATAGGCGCCCACCTTCAAATGCGGGTATTCATTCAAAGCTCCGGCACACAAACCGGAGCATGCATTGAGATCTTGGTACACAACCCAAGACTCCATTTCATTAACGCTTCGGCACACAAACCGGAGCATGCATTGAGATCTTGGTACACAACCCAAGACTCCATTTCATTAACGCTCCGGCACACAAACCGGAGTATGCATTGAGATCTCGGTACACAACCCAAGACTCCATTTCGTTCAAAGTTCCGGCACACAAACCGGAGTATGCATTGAGATCTTGGTACACAACACAAGACTCCATTTCATTAACGCTCCGGCACACAAACCGGAGTATGCATTGAGATCTTGGTACACAACCCAAGACTCCATTTCATTAACGCTCCGGCACACAAACCGGAGCATGCATTGAGATCTTGGTACACAACCCAAGACTCCATTTCATTAAAGCTTCGGCACACAAACCGGAGCATGCATTGAGATCTTGGTACACAACCCAAGACTCCATTTCATTAACGCTCCGGCACACAAACCGGAGTATGCATTGAGATCTTGGTACACAACCCAAGACTCCATTTCATTAACGCTCCGGCACACAAACCGGAGTATGCATTGAGATCTTGGTACACAATCCAAGATTCCATTTCATTAACGCTTTGGCACACAAACCGGAGTACGCATCAGGATCTTGGTACACAATCCAAGATTCCATTTCATTAACGCTTTGGCACACAAACCAGAGCATGTATCATAATCATTCTTTTTTCCAGCAAGTACACAATCTTGCATCCCTAGCGTCTCACAGCTCGACATTGGGGCAATTTTGAAGAGACATTGGGAATATGTAAATGCTTCTGTTCCCAAATAGTCTTTTCCTTTAATTATTTTTCCCAGGGTCGTCCACCCCGAACAATAGGACAAGAGGTAATTTGCCTCAACTTTTGAACTACACCTGGCCTGATCTTCGTGTAGTTCGAGGTATGTAGGCAACTCTAAATCAGAGTTCGGCCATATTTTTATCATAATTCTTTATCGAGCAAAATTGGCTTCACGTCAACGTTTTCGCCCAAAGATTCTTACATCATCTTTAGTCGAAAAGGGGCAAACTGTTGACACCCAATTTTGGCTCTCCGTACTTAAAATTAACGTCTTCAGGTTTCCTGATCGTTAAAGAGCACAAATACATTTTTTACACATTTTTCATGAAATATAACAATTTATTGATAATCATTCTTATTTTAGGAATTTTATCAATTTATTGATATATTTTTATTATACAATTTTGACAATCACAATATTTTTTTTACAGTCATCCGCACACGTACACAATACTAATACTACAATTTCAATCATTTAAAACACATTACATTTTATTTTATTCACATACCAATGCACACATTTTTGTACATTATTTATATTCTTTAATACATTCCGCAAGCACAAGAGGTCAGAACAATTAATTCTAATACACAGAGCAACAAATCAATCAAGTCAAGGTCTTGTCACCTTTATTAAAGTGACATTTGACATGACCGAAAAAGGGGGGGGAGGGGTGCATTTTTATTAAGGGGGGGGGGCTGATTTTTTTTTAAATACACACACTACACTACACACACATTGGCTACACATTACACACCCCCCCCATATCAGATACCCTTTTTCTCTCTCTAAAACCCCTCATCTTTATCTCTTGTTTTTCTCTCCCCAACCCCCCTTTTCCGTTTGTTGGCTCGCCGGAAGTGGTGACCGGCGAGCAGCCGCCACCAACGCTGCTCCACCGCCACCAACGCCCCTGCTCTCTCTCTCTCCCCAACCCTTTTTTTTTCGCTGCTGGCTCGCCGGAGGTGATGACCGGCGAGCTTCTGAGCAGCCACCACCACGGCCAACACCCCCCTCCTTTCTCTCCCTTTCCCCGCCGTCTTTCCGCTACCACGCCGGAAAAGATGGCGTTGAGGTCTGCGGATCTAGCCGGATCTTTTTGTTTCCGGCGTTGCTCCGGCAAGGCCGTTGAAGCAACGCCACGACCACCACTGCTTCATTTTTTCCGTCGAACCGAATTTTATTAGTTTTATATATTATGTGTTTGACTTGCACAGATCTGGCCGGAGTTGTTCATTCTCCAGCAAAATTCCATTTTTTCCGGTGATCGTTTACATGTTTCGGGCATTGCTTTTAATTTGTTTTCGCTACTTGTGTTGATATTTGTTTACTGCTGCTTTTGTTGCTATTGTTGGACTGTTTTGCTGATTTTTTATGTCATTTTTTTTCACCCGGAAAATTTACTCCCGAGTTGGGTTTTGCTCGGTACTGTTTAGCCGATTTTGGGGCTGTTTGGACGATTTTGTCCTTGCTATTTACTATTCTTGGTATTACACTGATATCGAACAAATACTACACTGACATTGGCCAATGAAAAAACTCCCGTCGATTTTTGAGGCCTCCACAATAAAAAAGACGGATACATATCTACATACGTAGCGAGAAAATAAGTTTGGGCAATGACGAAATTGTAATATTACAAAGACAAAATAAAAAGCTTTATGATCCAATCTTGGCGAGGTGATCTCGGGTGGCCAACCGATGCTTCGCAGCCATGGCGTATCTAAAACTTAATACAACTACATATCTGAGCCCATACTACAATAAAATTCTATTTTCTTATATTTACATACATATATGTATTTCTTGACTTATTTTGGTAAATATTTATTTGTTATTAATATTTTTACTAAGTGTTTATACAGGTACGTGAGGATGCTTCCCGAAGACGATAATTAAAAGGAGTTTGAAGATCTCCCCAAAATTCATTGCTTTATTTATATCCTTGTAACTCTTGTAATTGTACAAAAACTAAAATATAGTGAAAACTTTACTTTTGGGGTGTCGGGTGGGAGTGTCCATTTATTTACTTATCTATTTTATGCGCTTAGGCAAAACTTTAAGTCGTAAATACTTTATAAACAAATTAATTTAACTTAGATACTTAAGTTAATTAATTCATATTTTTACGTTACGCAAACATTAGGACGTCTTTTCTTTTCTTTTCCTTCTAATTAGTTTACTTAAACTTTACAAATAATCCTTTTACACATTCTTTTGTTACAAACACTTTTAAACTAATATTCCTTTCTCATTCTTAAACTCATTTTTTCTTGCAAAAATGAAACAATATTTACATAATGAAAAAAACGCAAGTCAGTCGATGTAATTATTGTACAATCTTTTCAATGCTCCTTTTACATTCTTTGCTCAATGTATTTAACATGCATTACTTACACATTTTCTTTATATATATTTCGTAATAGTATCTACTTATATTTACACATTTACATACTTTTCATATTAACAATATACATTCTGTTACACTCTTTTGTATACTTTCTTACATATAAATTTTCATACATATAAATTTTCTCATACATATGAAAATATATTTTTTATATACTCGAATGCACATATTTTAAAATTATTTTTGTGCACTCGTACATATATATTTATTACTGTTCATATTTATACTTTTCAAAATATATCTTTTTACCTCCCCTCTCTTTAAAAATTAAGTTTAGTCGGGTACCACATTTGTGGATTTCGAAGGATGCCTAACACCTTCCCTTCGGAATAACTTGAACCCTTACCTAGAATCTCAAATGGTTTTCGCAGATTAAAATGCGAGTTGTACATATCAATAATCAAAAAATAGTTTTCCTTATTTTCCTTAAAAATTAGGTGGCGACTCTGTACATAAATTAAATTCTTTTAGAGTCCATAAGTTGTGCTTTATCTAACCTTGGTAAAAAACAGGGCATGACACCCCCTGATCCACATGCTGCTCGGGCTCTATCTCAACTCTAGCAGCTCCAGCAGGTGCCACTGTTCGAGGGCGTCCTCGACCCTTAGCTGGAGTGGGAGGCTCATCTCCGCGTGACGTCGATGATTTCGTGCGAACCATCTGCGGGAGAATGAAGTAGAACAAATGAGATTTCCAGAAACTTCAAGGGTTGTACGCACGACACAGAAGCAATGAAAGAGTCAAATTTCCTAAAATGCCACTGTAGCCTCCCAAAGATTGAGAACGGACGTCTCCGCCCCGATCCGCAGGAATCTACTAGACATTGGCTCCTATACCGATGACACCGGTGAACCTAAAGCTCTGATACTAAGTTGTCACGACCCAATTTCTCGGTCATGATGGCACCTACAACCCCCGGTAGGTGAACCAATCTCTGTAGCCCAGAACAGTTAGTAATGGGCTACTATCTAACAAATAAGAGAACAAGACGAAGAGAACAGAAAAAAAAAGACTATAAATATATATATATGCGGAAACTAAACCAAACCCCAAGACCTGGTGTCATAGTACAGAGCCAAACTACATACGTGGAGTGCAAATAAACCAAAACTATATATACAGATGTCTCTGAATGGTAATAGAGTACACGAAGCAAAAGATAAACTAAAGCTAAGCTCCGATCGCCAAGAGCTCACCCTTAGCCTGAAGTAGTCCCCAACCGATCTCCAAGCACGAATCACAATGATCTAACGGCGATGGCCTACGCTAGGATCTGCACCCAAAGATGCAGGGGGTAGGGGTGAGCACCAAATGCGAAGCATAAGGTACCCAGTAGGTATCATAGGCCGACTGGGCACATATAAGATAAAAGCACAGTAATAGACAGAATAGAAGCAAGTAGTCACAGAAATCAACGAAAGGTACACAGGAACTAGCCCAGAGGGAAATCAACAGAACCACATATGAGGCTAGTAAGCAGAATATACACACCATAGGCACAGGTGAAAGTAAGAAATAACGCACCTGGGGTCCTTGCAATAACAGTGTATACAAAATAAGTTTACGAAATGGACGGTATACCGGTAACCTCAAGTGTAAGAAGAAGAGAGAAAGAGTAATGATAGGCATGCTCAGAGACATGAATCAAAACTAATCATACTCCAATCCATCCAAACTCTCATACTATAATAGAGAACAATTCTGTAAGTAAATAGCAAAAATCTACCTACAGTCCCCCGGCCGCCCATACAACCGAGGAACACAAACAAGTGAAAACAAACCCTCCGGCATCCCATCCTACCGGAGCGTACAATCAGCAAACAACAAACAAGGGGGAACTCGAACCATGATGGTATGAATGCATGAAGATCTCAAGTTGCCATGGTATCCTGATAGTACCTCCTCCGGCGCCGATCCGGACCCAGACAGAAATAGGTATCCATAGAAAGAACACTGCCGGTATACCTCTACTCCACCGTATACCCCTCCTCCGGCACACGCAGCCGTAGCCCCTGGGCCCCGGGATGGCAAGGTCCATGGAGGTCCCAGACCCATACTAAAACTCAAGTATCCAGAAATAGAAGATCAGGTCTCGAATATGCAATGCCCAGACCCTGTCCAGGACTACAGTAGTTAGGAAAAAGTAGTCTCAAAACCCCTCCAAGGGCTGCCGGGCACTAACCGGGTCTAAACCGTAAAAATTCATCTCAAGGGCTCGGGTCCCGACCGGGCTAAAAATCATCTCAAATAATAAGAAACTCAACTAGCACTCCGGGGCCCTGCGAGTCTAGCGTTAAATCGTAAAACTGGACGCAGTTAAAACATTAATATTAACTTTCTCTTTTACCCAAGAATACTCACAAGCAAATTCAAATCCATTTCCAAAATCAGTTCCATCAAAATGGCCCCCCGGGCCATGCAAGGTTTAGAAAATAGTGTTAGTAGGCCCGAAGCCAAAACCATAGTAAAACACGGATAAAACCTCTTTATATGCATGGAAATGGTATGATCACACACAATAGCTGCCCCGCAGCTCACAATCAACCTATCGACCCTGCACAGGCCCACAGCTACTCAGCAAGCATAACCAGCCTAGAAGGATAATTCTATGCCCGGGACTCGCGGACATTCCCAAAATCCCACCTTCTATGTTCCAGAGTCAACAAGGCCTCGCAGGACCACAAGGGTAAATAAAATATATCGGCAAACACTACAAACAACGGAGGAACAAAAGTAGGCGGACATTAATAAAGCGGTCAAGGTCTGTGGTACCAACCTAATAAACCAACCCAAGGATGCCTATTAATACAATTTTATTCTATATATGCGGAGTCTAGGGAAAATAAACCGTAACCTACCTGTCGTCCGACGACAAGCTGCTAGAACAACGATGTCCAAGCAAATCCAAAACTAAATCGGGATCGGAATCGGATTTGGGCTTGAATAACTTGACGTAGATAATTGACTTACTTTATCAAATATATTTTTCTCACAACAAAACCTCTCACGTGAATGAGTATTTAATAGTGTGCATAGTTGTATGTAACAGTAATATACATATATGTATAACAACTTTCAGCAAAGTCAAAAGGGGCTCACTTTAATACAATCTATGCATGCAATTAATCATGCTGCCAATTAGACACCTAGCAGCTACTACATGCTTGCTGCTTTGCCTCACCTCCACGTGTTGTGGAGGTGGCAACATTTGAATATTTCCAGCCCGTTATGTAAGTATTCGGGTATTGCATAAATTCGTGGTAAAATAAATATAATATTTTAAATATACCATAATTGATAGAAAATCATTTCCAATAAAACCTACTATATTATAATAATAATTTTCAACATAGCTAAATTTACTATCTCCGTTAAAATAATTTGCAAAGGTAATAATAATATAATATAACTTCCTACCACCTTCGACTTTTAAATAAAATATTTTCAAACACGCACGATTTCGATACTCAAGAATTCTCTCGGGATCCTCCCTTATATTTTATCACTGTTTCAGAACTGAAATGGCGTTTTAAAACGTGAAATTGAGGCTTGAATCGAGTTTAACCCGACCCGGTTCGCAACCCGTTTTCTGCCAGACAGTTCGCGGTAAAACAGTCATAACTCTTTACTCCGAGATCAGTTGGACGTGAGGTTTTGTGCGTTGGAAACTAGACTCGTAGACCTTCGATTTGGTATTTCGGGGGACTTCTAACTCTTTATATATTGGGAGAAAAGCCCTGAGACATTTGACCCAAAGTTCAGAAAATTTGTTAAAGATCTTACGATAACTTTTGTCGATTTGCTCGGCTTCAAACTTAAACGTGGAAATGACCGGAAGGGTCATTACAATTCCACCGTAACCACATACCACACAAAATTCATGAACTAACACACGAAAAATCTAAAAAATTGATATTTCCTTTTCCGTGCCTCTTTTCGACTTGAAAATATTCATGTTTGCCACTCCAAACCAACTCACACCATTAAATAAGTAGACACAGATGCCCCCGAAAATATTTGGCAAAAATTCTACCAAAACCACGTATACCACAAAATTCATGGACTAACACACGAAAAAATTAAAAAATCAATATTTTCTGTTCCGCCTCTCTTTTTGACTCAAAAAAATCCATGTTTGCCCCTACGAACCAACCCACACCGTTAAATAGGTCGTCACAGATACCCTCAAAAAATGTCTGCCAAAATTCAACTGGAACCATGTATCACAAAAAATTTATGGACTAACACACAAGAAAAAAACCAAAAAATTGATATTTCCCGTTTTGCACCTCTTTTTGACTCAAAAAATCCACGTTTGCCCCTCTGAAGTCCGAACTAACCCATACCATTACCTAGGTCTTCACGGACCCCCCACATAAAATTTCGGCCAAAATTAAATCAAAAACACGTATCACACAAAATTTATGGACTAAAACACACGAAAAAAATCAAAAAATAGATTTTTCCCGTTCCGCGCCTCTTTTCGACTCGAAAAAATCCACGTTTGCCCCTCTGAACCAACCCACACTATTAAATTGGTCGTCACGGATGCTCCAAAAAATTTCAGCCAAAATTCCACTGGAACCACGTATCACACAAAATTCATGGACTAACACACAAAAAAAATAATCAAAAAATCGATATTTCCCATCCCGCGCCTCTTTTTGACTCAAAAAAATCTACGTTTGCCCCTCCGAACCAACCCACACCATTAAATAGGTCGTCACAGACGCCCCCAAAAAATTTTGGCCAAAATTCCACCGGAACCACGTATCACACAAAATTCATGGACTAACACACACGAAAAAAAATCAAAAAACCGATATTTTCCATTCTGCGCCTCTTTTTGACTCGAAAAAATCCACCTTTGCCTCTCCGAACAAACCCACACCATTAAATAGGTCGTCGAGGACGCTCCAAAAAATTTTGGCCAAAATTCCACCGGAACCACGTATCACACAAAATATCATAGACTAACACACACGAAAAAACCAAAAAATCAATATTTCCCATTTCGCGCTTCGCTTCAACTTGAAAAAATCCACGTTTGATGCTCCAAACAAACCCACACCATTAAATAGATCGTCACAGACGCCCCCAAAAAATTTTTGGCCAAAATTTCAGCGGAACTACGTATCACACAAAATTCATGGACTTATACACACGAAAAAATCAAAAAACTGATATTTCCCGTCACACGCCTCTTTTCGACTCAAGAAAATCCACGTATGCCCCTCCGAACCAACCCACACCATTAAATAGTTCATCATAGACACCTCCAAGAAATTTTGGCCAAAATTCCACCGAAATCACGTATCACACAAAATTCATGAACTAACACACACGAAAAAACTAAAAAATTGATAATTTACGTTCCGCACCTCTTTTGGCTTGAAAAAATCCACGTTTGCCACTCCGAAACAACCCACACTATTAAAAAGGTCATCATGGACACCCCCAAAAAAATTCGACCAAAATTCCATCGGAACCACGTATCACAGAAAATTCATGGACACAAAAAAAAATTGAAAAACTGACATTTCCTGTTACGCGCCTCATTTCGACTCAAAAGAATCCACATTTGCCACTCCAAACAAACTCACACCATTAAATAGGTCATCACGGATGCCCCCGAAAAATTTCGGCCAAAATTCCACAAGAACCACGTATCACACAAAGTTTCATGGACTAACACACACGAAAAAACCAAAAAATTGTTATTTCCCGTTCCGCTCCTCTTTTTGACTTGAAAAAATCCACGTTTGCACCTCCTAATCAACCCACACCATTAAATAGGTCGTCACGAACGCCTCCTAAAAATTTCGGCCAAAATTCTACTGGAACCACGTATCACACAAAATTCAAGGACTAATACACACGAAAAAACTGAAAAACCAATATTTCCCGTTACGCGCCTCTTTTTGACTTTAAAAAATTCACGTTTGCCCCTCCGAACCAACTCACACTATTAAATAGGTCGTCATGGACGTCCCTAAAAATTTTCGGCCAAAATTCCACCAGAACCACCTATCACACAAAATTTATGGACTAACACACATGAAAAAACCAAAAAATCGATATTTCCCATTCCGCATCTCTTATCGACTTGAAAAAATCCACGTTTGCCCCTCCAACCAACCCACACCATTAAATAGGTCGTCACAGACGTCTCCAAAAAATTTCGGCCAAAATTCCACCGGAACCACATATCACAAAAAAATTCATGGACTAAGACACACGAAAAAACTAAAAAATCGATATTTCCCATTAGGCGCCTCTTTTCGACTTGAAAAAATTCATGTTTGCCCCTCCGAACCAACTCGCACAATTAAATAGGTCATCACCAACGACCCCAAAAAATTTTGGCCAAAATTCCATCGGAACCACGTACCACACAAAATTCATGAACTAATACACACAAAAACATTGAAAAATTGATATTTCCCGTTCCGAGCCTCTTTTCGGCTCAAAAAAATTGATGTTTGCCCCTCCAAACCAACCCACACTATTAAATAGGTCGTCACAGAAGCCCCCAAAAAATTTTGGCCAAAATTCCACCTGAACCACGTATCACAAAAAATTCACGGACTAACACACACGAAAAAAACTGAAAAATCAATATTTCCCGTTCCACGCCTCTTTTTGAGTAAAAAAAATCCACGTTTACCCCTCCGAGCCAACCCACACCATTAAATAGGTCGTCACGAATGCCCCCAAAAAATTTCGACAAAAAATCTATCAGAACCACGTATCACACAAAATTCATGGAATAACACACACGAAAAAACTAAAACGTTAATATTTCCCGTTCCGCGCCTCTTTTCTACTCGAAAAAATTCACGTTTTCCCCTCTGAACCAACTCACACCATTAAATAGATCATCACGGATGCTCCCAATAAATTTCGGCCAAAATTCCACCTGAACAACGTATCTCACAAAATTCATGGACTAATACATATGAAAAAACCAAAAAACTGATATTTCTCGTTACACGCCTCTTTTCAACTCAAAAAATCCACGTTTTCCCCTCCGAACCAACCCACACCATTAAATAGGTCATCATGGACACTCCCCAAAAAAAAGGCCAAAATTCCACCAGAACCACGCATCACACAAAATTTTTGGACTAACTCAAACGAAAAAAATCAAAAAATTGATATTTTCTACTCCGTGCCTCATTTCGACTCGAAAACATCCACGTTTGCCCCACCAAACCAACCCACACTATTAAATAGGTCGTCATGGATGCTCCGAAAAATTTCAGCCAAAATTTCAGCCAAAATTCCACTGGAACCACTATCACACAAAATTCATGGACTAACACACACAAAAATAAAATCAAAAAATCGATATTTCCCATTCTGCGCCTCTTTTTGACTCGAAAAAATCCACGTTTGCCTCTCCGAACAAACCCACACCATGAAATAGGTCATCGCGGACGCTCCAAAAAATTTTGGCCAAAATTTCACCGGAACCACGTATCACACAGAATTTCATGGACTAACACACACGAAATAACAAAAAAATCAATATTTCCCATTTCGCGCCTCGTTTCAAATTGAAAAAATCCACGTTTGACACTCTAAACAAACCCACACCATTAAATAGATTGTCACGGACGCCCCCAAAAAATTTTGGCCAAAATTCCAACGGAACCACGTATCACACAAAATTCATGGACTTATACACACGAAAAAATTGAAAAACTGATATTTCCCGTCATGCGCCTCTTTTCGACTCAAGAAAATCCATGTATGCCCCTCCGAACCAACCCACACCATTAAATAGTTCATCACAGACGCGTCCAAGAAATTTCGGCCAAAATTCCACCAAAACCACGTATCACACAAAATTCATGAACTAACACACACGAAAAAACCAAAAAATTGATAATTTCCGTTCCGCACCTCTTTTTGACTTGAAAGTCTCCACGTTTGCCCCTCCGAACCAACCCACACTATTAAATAGGTCATCACGGATGTCCCCAAAAATTGTTGACCAAAATTCCATCGGAACCACGTATCACAGAAAATTCATGGACTAATAATACACACAAAAAATTTGAAAAACTGACATTTCCCGTAACGTGCCTCTTTTCGACTCAAAAGAATCCACATTTGCCACTCTGAACCAACTCACACCATTACATAGGTCGTCACGAACGCCCCCAAAAAATTTCGACCAAAATTCCACCAGAACCACGTATCACACAAAATTTCATGGACTAACACACACGAACAAACCAAAAAATTATTATTTCCCGTTCCGCTCCTCTTTTTGACTTGAAAAAAATCCACGTTTGCACCTCCGAATCAACCCACACCATTAAATAGGTCGTCACGAACGCCCCCTAAAAATTTTGGCCAAAATTCTATTGGAACCACGTATCACACAAAATTCAAGGACTAATACACACGAAAAAACTGAAAAACCAATATTTCCCGTTACGCGCCTCTTTTTGACTTTAAAAAATCCACGTTTGACCCTCCGAACCAACTCACACTATTAAATAGGTCGTCATGGACGCCCCTAAAAATTTTGGCCAAAATTCCATCAGAACCACCTATCACACAAAATTCATGGACGTTACACATGAAAAAACCAAAAAAATGATATTTCCCATTCCGCATCTCTTATCGACTCGAAAAAATCCACGTTTGCCCCTCCAACCAAGCCACACCATTAAATAGCTCATCACAGACGCCCCCAAAAAATTTTGACCAAAATTTCACCGGAACCACATATCACAAAAAATTTCATGGACTAAGACACACGAAAAAACCAAAAAATCGATATTTCCCATTATGCGCTTCTTTTCGACTTGAAAAAATCTATGTTTGCCCCTCCGAACCAACTCACACCATTAAATAGGTCATCACCGACGCCGCCAAAAAATTTTGGCCAAAATTCCATCGGAACCACGTATCACACAAAATTCATGGACTAACGGCTTCACATCCAAATGGTGTTCGAGTGTTCAGAGTAGCAACAGTGTTTTCTAGAGTTGGGAGCTTAGCTCACGGTTACAGACTTCGTGGTAGGAGGATTACCACACTTCTTGTAGGATCGTGGTTTTGGTTTGGGCCTTTTGGGCAGGTTGCCCTGGTTCATTCACTTTCAGTTGATTCAGAACTGGCACGGTTCAGTTAGCGAGTTTGATGTTAGCAAAAGTGTTCATTCATTGGTTGGTGGTCAGTCAAGGTAAGTAACTTTAGTTTTCAATGATATGCTACAGGTTGTTATCTTGGATGGCTAAGCCTAGTAGCTTATATCTTGGCTTGAAACGAGTTTGAATAAAATGGGTGACTTCGTTCATGGTAAAGTATAAGCGGGAACTATGGATCTCCGGTGTGTCAGTTGATGCTTCGAGGGTGGTTTGAGTGTTCGACTTGTATGCAGCTTCCTGTTTGTGGTGCTAAAGGATTCAGTTCAGAATTAAAAAAAAAAAGGTTTTGCGGAACAACGATTTCATGAGTTAGAGTTTTGGGTTGATGGATTTTCTGGTAAACTTGGTATGGTTTTGAGAATTCGAGTTCTGTGTGTTGATCGTCGTGGTCCTCTGGTTTCGGTGATGTGTTGGTGCTTTTCAGTTGAGATTCTCGAGGTTCAGTTTGGATTGGCAGATCTTTGGAGGTTGAAATCTAGCTTGGCTAGTAAGAAATTAAGGCTTGGTTCTGTTCTATTGGGTGTCGTCCGGTCATGGAGGCTACCAGGGTTGTCCGAGAGAGTAGTGTGGGCGTTGTATCCGCTATTCTTAAATCTCTAGTATCCTCTTCTTTCCTGACTTTCGCGGACGAAAGTCTTTTTAGTAGTGGATGATGTAATGACGCCCCCAAAAAATTTCTACCAAAATTCCACCGGAACCACGTATCACACAAAATTCATGGACTTAACACACAAAAAATCAAAAAATTGGTATTTTCCGTTCCGCGCCTTTTTTTGACTCGAAAAAATCCACCTTTGTCCCTCCGAACAAACCCACACCATTAAATAGGTCACCACGGACGCCCCCAAAAAATTTCGGCTACAATTTCACCGAAAATATGGATCACACAAAATTTCATGGACTAACACACACGAAAAAATCAAAAAATCGATATTTCCCGTTCCGTGCCTCTTCTCGAGTCGAAAAAATCCACGTTTCCCCCTCTGAACAAACTCACACCATTAAATAGATCATCATGGATGCCCCCAAAATATTTTGGCCAAAATTCCACCGGAACCACGTATCTCACAAAATTCATGGACTAAAACATATGAAAAAACTAAAAAACTGATATTTCTCGTTACGCGCCTCTTTTTCAGTCAAAAAAATTCATGTTTGCCCCTCCTAACAAACCCACACCATTAAATAGGTCGTCACGGATGCCCCAAAAAATTTCGGCCAAAATTCCACCAAAATCAGGTATCACACAAAATTCATGGACTAATACACACGAAAAACTAAAAAACTGATATTTCCCGTTCCGCACCTCTTTTTGACTAAAAAAAAACCACGTTTTCCCCTCCAAACCAATCCACTCCATTAAATTGGTCATCTCGGACGCTCCCAAAAAATTTCGGCCAAAATTCCACCGGAACCACGTATCACACAAAATTCATGGACAAACACACACGAAAAAACTGAAAAATCGATATTTCTCGTTCCGCGCCTCTTTCGACTCAAACAAATCCACGCTTGCCCCTCCGAACCAACCCACATCATTAAATAGGTCTTCATAGATGCCCCCAAAAAAGTTTGGCCAAAATTCCACCGGAACCACGTATCACACAAAATTCATGGACTAAGACACACGAAAAAACAAAAAAAACTGATATATCCCGTTCCGCGCCATTTCTCAACTTGAAAAAATTCACGTTTGCCCCTCCGAACCAACCCACACCATTAAATAGGTCGTCACAGACACCCCAAAAAAATTTTGGCCAAAATTCCACCGAAACAACGTATCACACAAAATTCATGGACTAACACACACGAAAAAATAAAAAAATTAATATTTTTCATTCCGCCTTTTTTCGATTAAAAAAAATCCACGTTTTCCCCTACGAACCAACCAACACCATTAAATAGGTCGTCACGAATTCCTCAAAAAATTCAAACCAAAATTTTATCGAAACCACGTATCACACAAAATTATGGACTAACACACACGAAAATACAAAAAATCAATGTTTCCCGTTTTGCACCCCTTTTCAACTCAAAAAATTCATGTTTGCCCATCCGAACCAACCCACACCATTAAATAGGTCGTCAGGGACACCCACAAAATTCATGGACTAACACATACGAAAAAACTGAAAAATCGATATTTCCCGTTTCGCACCTCTTTTTGTCTCGAAAAAATCCATGATTGCCCCTCTGAACCAACTCACACCATGGAATAGATCGTCACGGATGCCCTTGAAAACTTTCGGCCAAAATTTCACCGGAACCACATATCACACAAAATTCATGGACTAACACACAAGAAAAAACTGAAAAATCGATATTTCCTTTTCCGCACCTCTTTTTGACTCGAAAAAATCCACGTTTGCCACTCTGAATCAACCCACACCCTTAAATAGGTCGTCACAGACGCCCCCAAAACTTTTTGGCTAAAATTCTATCCGAACCACGTATTACAGAAAATTAATGGAATTACACACACGAAAAAAATTGAAAAATAGATATTTCCCGTTCCTCACCTCTTTTCGACTCGAAAAATCCATGTTTGCCCCACCAAACTGACCCACACCATTAAATAGGTCGTCACAGATTACCCAAAAAAAAATTGGCATAAATTCCACCAGAAACACGTATCACACAAAATTCATGGACTAACACACACGAAAAAACTGAAAAAAATGATATTTTTCGTTCCGCACCTCTTTTCGTCTCAAAAAAATCCATGTTTGCCCCTCCGAACCAACCCACACCCTGGAATAGGTCGTCACGGATGCCCCTGAAAATTTTTGGCCAAAATTCCACTTGAACCACATATCACACAAAATTCATGGACTAACACACAAGAAAAAAATGAAAAATCGATATTTCCTTTTCCGCGCCTCTTTTCAACTCGAAAAAATCCACGTTTGTCACTCCAAATCAACCCCCACCATTAAATAGGTCGTCAAAGACGCCCCCAAAATTTTTGGTAGAAATTCTATCGGAACCACGTATCACACAAAATTCATGGAATAACACACAAAAAAAACTGAAAATTCATATTTCCTATTCCGCGCCTCTTTTCTACTCGAAAAAATCCACGTTTGCCCCTTCAAACTAACCAACACATTAAATAGGTCATCACAGACGCCGCCAAAAAATTTCAGCCAAAATTCTACTGGAACCACGTATCACAAAAAATTCATGGACTAACACACACGAAAAAACCAAAAAACCGATATTTTCCATTCCGCGCCTCTTTTCGGCTCGAAAAAATCAACGTCTGTCCCTCCGAACCAACCCACACCATTAAATAGGTTGCCACGGACGCCCTAAAAATTTTCAGCCAAAATTCCACCGTAAATACATATCACACAAAATTTCATGGACTAACACACACGAGAAAACCAAAAAATCAATATTTCCCATTCCACGCCTCTTTACGACTTGTAAAAATCAACCTTACCCCTCCGAACTAACCCACATCATTAAATAAGTCATCACGGAAGCCCCCAAAATTTTTGCCAAAATTCCTCTGGAACCACGTATCACACAAAATTCATAACCTAATACATACGAAAAAACCAAAAAATCGATAGTTCCCCTTACGCGCCTCTTTTCGACTCGAAAAAATCTACGTTTGCCCCTCCGAACCAACCCACACCATTAAATAGGTCAACACAGACTCCCCCATAAAATTTAAGCTAAAATTCCACCGGAACCACGTGTCACACAAAATTCATGGACTAATACACACGAAAAACTCAAAAATTGATATTTCCTATTAAGCACCTCTTTTCGACTCGAAAAAATCCACATTTGCCCCTCCGAACCAATCCACACCATTAAATAGGTCATCACGGACGCCCCCAAAAAATTTCGGCCAAAATTCCACCGGAACAACGTATCACACAAAATTCATTAACACACACGAAAAAACAAAATAACAAATATTTCTCATTCCGCGCCTGTTTTTGACTCAAAAAAATTCACGTTTGCCCCTCCGAACCAACCCACACCATTAAATAGGTCATCACGGACGCCCCCATAAATTTCAGCCAAAATTTCACCGGAACCACGTATCACAGAATATTCATAGACTAACACACAAAAAAACTGAAAAATTGATATTTCCCGTTCAGCATCTTTTTTCGACTCGAAAAAATCCACGTTTGCCCCTCCGAACCAATCCACACCATTAAATAGGTCATCACGGACGCCCCCAAAAAAATTTGGCCAAAATTGTATCGGAACCACGTATCACACAAAATTCATGGACTAACACACACGAAAAAATCGAAAAACAGATATTTCTCATTCCATGACTCTTTTCGACTAAAACAAATCCACGTTTGCCCCTCCGAACTAATTCACACCATTAAATAGGTCGTCATGGATGCTCTAAAAATTTTTTTGCCAAAATTCCATCGGAACCACGCATCACACAAAATTTATGGACCAACACACTCGAAAAAACTAAAAAATTTATATATCTCGTTCCGCGCCTCTTTTTGACTTTGAAAAATCCACCTTTGCACCTCCGAACCAACCCACACCATTAAATAGGTCATCACAGACGCCTCCAAAAAATTTTGGCCAAAATTCGTCGGAACATTGTATCACACAAAATTCATGGACGTTACACACGAAAAAACTGAAAAATAAATATTTTCCGTTTAGCGCCTCTTTTTGACTTGGAAAAATCCACGTTTGCCCCTCTAAACAAATCCACACCATTAAATAGGCTGTCACGGACGCCCCTGAAAAATTTCAGCCAAAATACCACTGAAACTACGTATCACACAAAATTCATTCACTAACACACACGAAAAATTCAAAAAAACAATAATTTTCATTTCGCGCCTCTTTTCGACTCAAAAAAATCCATGTTTACCCCTCCGAAATAACCCACACCATTAAATAGGTCATCACGGACGCCCCCAAAAAAGTTCGGGTAAAAATTGCACCGGAACCACATATCACACAAAATTCATGGACTAACACACATGAAAAAACCGAAAAACAGATACTTCTCATTCCGCGCCTCTTTTCGACTCAAAAAAATTCACGTTTGGCCCTCCGAACCAATTCACACCATTAAATAGGTCGTCATGGAAGACCCCAAAAAATTTTGGCCAAAATTCCATCGAAACCACGCATCACACAAAATTTATGGACTAACACACAATAAAAAAACTAAAAAATTGATATATCCCATTCCGCGCCTCTTTTTGACTTGGAAAAATCCGCCTTTGCACCTCCAAACCAACCCACACCATTAAATAGGTCGTCACGGACGCTCCCAAAAAATTTCAGCCAAAATTCCACCATAACATTGTATCACACAAAATTCGTGGACTAACACACACGAAAAAACTGTAAAATCGATATTTCCAGTTCCGCGCCTCTTTTTGACTTGAAAAAATTCACGTTTGCCCCTCTGAACCAACCCACACCATTAAATAGGTTGTCACGGACGCCCCAAAAAAATTTCAACCAAAAATTCCACCGGAACCACGTTTCACACAAAATTCATAGACTAACACACACAAAGAAATTGAAAAATTGATATTTCCCGTTCCGAGCCTCTTTTCGGATCGAAAAAATCCACGTTTGCCCCTCTGAACCAACCCACACCATTAAATAGGTCGTCACAGAAGCCTCCAAAAAATTTCGGCCAAAATTCCACCTGAACCATGTATCACAAAAAATTATGGACTAACACACACGAAAAAAATCAAAAAATCGATATTTACCGTTCCACACCTCTTTTCGCCTAGAAAAAATCCACGTTTGCCTCTTTTTTCATGGTCTAACACACACGAAAAAATTGAAAAATTGATATTTCCTGTTCTGCGCCTCTTTTCGACTCAATGTGAATTTTTTTGAGCCAAAAAGAGGCTCGGAACGGGAAATATCAATTTTTCAATCTCTTTGTGTGTTAACTAGTCTATGAATTTTGTGTGATACGTGGTTCCGGTGGAATTTTGGTCGAAATTGTTTGGGGGCATCGTGACGACCTATTTAATGGTGTGGGTTGGTTTGGAGGGCGCAAACGTGGATTTTTCGAGTCGAAAAGAGGCGCGGAATGGAAATATCGATTTTTAGGTTTTTTCATGTGTGTTAGTCCATGAATTTTTTGTGATACGTGGTTCCGGTGGAATTTTGGCAGAAATTCTTGGAGGCATCCACGACGATCTATTTAATAGTGTGGGTTGGTTCGGAGGGGTAAACGTAGATTTTTTCGATTTAAAAAGAGGCCCGAAATGGGAAATATTATTTTTTGGTTTTTTCGTGTGTGTTAGTCCATTAATTTTGTGTGATACGTGATTCCGGTGGAATTTTGGTCAAATTTTTTTGGTGGCGTCCGTGACGACCTATTTAATGGTGTGGATTAGTGAGGGGCAAACGTGGATTTTTTTGAGTCGAAAAGAGGCGCAGAATGGGAAATATCAATTTTTCAGTTTTTTCGTGTGTGTTAGTCCATGAATTTGTATGATACGGGGTTTCGATGGAATTTTGGCCAAAATTGTTTAGGGGCGTCCGTGACGACCTGTTTAATGATGTGGGTTGGTTCAGAGGGGCAAACGTGAATTTTTTCGAGTAGAAAAGAGGCGCGGAACGAGAAATATCAAATTTTTGATTTTTTCGTGTGTAATGTCCATGAATTTTGTGTGATACGTGGTTCCGGTGGAATTTTGGCCGAAATTTTTTGGGAGCGTCCGTGACGACCTAACTATTGGTGTGGGTTGGTTCGAAGGGGCAAACGTGAATTTTTCCGATTCAAAAAGAGGTGCGGAATGAGAAATAACGATTTTTTGGTTTTTCGTGTGTTAGTCCATGAATTTTGTGTGATACGTAGTTCCGATGGAATTTTGGCCGAGATTTTTTTGAGGCGTCCGTGACGACTTATTTAATGGTGTGGGTTGATTTGGAGGGGCAAACGTGAATTTTTCGAGTCGAAAAGAGGCGCGGAATGGAAAATATCGATTTTTAGGTTTTTTCGTGTGTGTCCATGAATTTTTTGTGATACGTGGTTCCGTTGGAATTTTGACCAAAATTTTTCAGGGGCATCCATGACGACCTATTTAACGGTGTGGGTTGGTTCGGAGGGGAAACGTAGATTTTTTCGAGTCGAAAAGAGGCCCGGAACGGAAAATATGATTTTCTTGGTTTTTTTCGTGTGTCCTAGTCCATGAATTTTGTGTGATACATGGTTCCTGTGAAATTTTGGCTGAAATTTTTCGTGGGCGTCCGTGACGACCTAATTAATGGTGTGGGTTGGTTCGTTCTTGTTTTCCTGCCCCATCAGAAATAGGATTGACTACTGATCCTGAAGGAACTGGAGTTACATATCTTTTCCATTTAAGAGTTCTTATGCGTTTTCATGCCCCTTTGAGACCCCGAAAATTGGATAAATTCCTTTTCTTAGGAACACATATAAGATTCGTTACTACAAAAAAGATAATGGTAGTCCTATCATTAACTACTTCATTTATGAATTTTATTGTAATAGAAATACATATCCTACCGAGACGAAATTTGGAAGTTGCGTTAGGCCTTTTTGTTGTCATCAACTATAGTAAACCTCATCTTTTATTAAACTTGGACTAAGTTTTGCAAAACTCACACAGGCACAGTTAGAGATCAACTATCAGTAACAAGGTGAAAAATGTTAATCAAGTATAATCTTTTAAGGGGTCGCTTGATACACCAGATAAGGAAAATAATCTCAGGATAAAGTTTGGGATTAATTTTATCCCATGTAATATGAGGTATTAACTAATTTCGAGACTATTTTATCCTATTGTTCGTTCTAAGATGTTGGGATTACTATCCTATATGGAGGGTGGAATAAAATAGTCCGATGAAAAATCCCTATTTATCCCATTCGATGTACCAAATGACCCTAAGAGTACAAGAAAAATGAAAAGTGGATTAGCACATTACTTGTGAGTTATACAAGAAGATAAATCCTTTGATCTTTGTTTTGCTCATATGGAATCGTCCAAAAGCTCATATGGAATCGTCCAAAAGCTCACAAAATAATATCAAAGATTCTATATACATGATCATATTCCATTATCATTTCTTGTTTCAAAATACACACATTTGCACTCAAGTATGAAGGCACAACTTTACATCAACACTGGCCATAGGTTCCTAAATATTTTTCGCAAGTCAGTTTTAGGTGAAGTTTCAACTTGTGTTTGGCCATAGTTTTGAATAAAATATTTCACTTTTTAAGAAAAAACTATGAAATATTATTTATACTCATAAAAACTAAAAACTATTAAAAATATTGATAAGTTTGTATTATCATTTTATAATGAACATGTTTCATAATAACTATGTATTGCTGACTTGACCTATATGCATAAATGCATACATTTTCATTAATTTTCGCCAGGAGACAAGAATGAAAGAATTGAAAATTATGAAAGAGTTAAGTCCTAATATTGGATCTTGTTACAGATTGGAGAAGTATCATGTATTGTATTTGAGTTGTATATATAGTTGCATTGAAGAATCAAAAAGAAAAGAAGATATATTATAGTTGGGGGTAATAAATAGTGAATTTTTTTTTTATAAAATATAAAAGTTTAAATTTTAAAAATAAACCCAAAACTAGAATTTGACCCAAAAACTACTTGTTTCTAGTTTTTGGAATCTTGAAATTTTTTGCCAAAAATTCTTGTCAAAAATTGATAAATTATATGGCCAAAAAATTTTTGCCAAAAATTTCCCCCAAAACCACTTGCACTTTTTATGGCCAAACAGGTCCTGACCATTGTGGATAACAAGCATTGCTAGAAGCCTAGAAGTATCTTATGTACCTAACATAGGTCACCTACCTTACGACATAAGATTGAAAGATCCAAACTATCTTCTTCGGTGCAGAAAGGGACGTGGCCAAAACATATAAAGATCTTTCGAGTTTTTCATTTATTTCATATGCAGTTGCCAGTTTGCCCACATTCTGAACGAGCGTTAGGAGATGTTCAGGTCGAGTTTTGAACATCCTGACTTTCAGAATCATCATACTTTCCTGAAGCAATGTGAGTCAAAACCTCGACCAACTCTGCTATGGCAGGACGTTTTGCAGGTTGCTCGTGAACACAGGTTCCTGCGACTATAAGTGCTTGTTGTAAGCCTTTCGCTGGATAATGACGTTGAAGCATTGGATCTGCCATTTCTGAGAATTTCTCATCTTTGATCAATGGACTTGCCTGGCATGCAAAATATCAATGCGTACATCAGAATATTATAAGTATAACAAATCAGTCTAGCAGAAAGTTGGGGTCTAAAAAGAACCAAGTATGTTAAAATGTTGTTATGTGCATGTCGGATCTTCCAAAAGTAGTGTATCTTTGAAGGATCCGACACGTTTGAAGAGTCCGAACAACATAATACATTCCCTCATCCTTCGCTTTCTCCATTAAGAGAGTTGGACTTTACTTGAATGTAGTAGAGACTAACTTCAACAAGAGTTTTTAGGAAAACTAGAACAACCATTTCATTGAAGTCAAAAAAGAGAATCCATGTAAGAGCAAAAATATCTTACCCATTCAACAAATATTGCACTTTTCTCCATCTGTTGAAGTTTCTACCACTCTCTTCCCAGTAAAGATCTCCAGAAGGACGACCCCGAAGCTGTAAATATCCGACTTAAAACTCAACTCCCCGGTCTTGACATACTCAGGTGCAATGTACCCAATTGTGCCCTCGAGTTTCATGGATACGCTGGTTTCGCCTCCTAAAGGCCCCAATTTTGCCAAGCTAAAGCCAGATAGCTTGGCTTGATATCCCTCATCAAGCAAGATGTTGGAGCAGTTGATATTACGGTGTATTATCGGGGGCTGTGCTCTATCTTGTAAATATTCCAGCCCCTTTGCTGCTTCAAGAGCAATTTTCGTTCTAGTGTTCCAATCAAGTCGTTTCTTATCAGGTGAAAGATCTGCAGAAAAATCAGTAAATTTCTAAACCATATCTTCATCTGAAGTGAACAAATATAGCGGAAAAAGACGTACGAACGTGAAGAAGATTACCATGAAGATTATCTTTCAATGACCCTAGTGGCATGTATTTGTAAACCAGAAGTCTAAGATCTTCATCAGCACAGTAGCCAATTAGATCTTCAATATTAGGATGGTATAACAGACTTAACACCAACACTTCAACAAGAAATTTCCTGTTGCCAGTTGGATCAAACCGCTTGATGGCAACAACCTGTAAATCAAAGGTATCAAACTACAGTTCAGTGATCAAAATTCAAATTCATGAAGCCTATTCTATCCTTCACAAGGTAGGGGTAAGGTTGCGTACACACTACCTTCCCCAGACCCAACTTGGGACTACACGGGGTATGTTGTCGTCGTTGAAGCATATTCTACAAAGAAACAACTGAATTAACAAATGATACAACTACTTTATTAACTTACTTTGTTCTATCCAATTGTTAAGGGGAAAAAACATGGTAAAAGGGAATAATAGAAACCAAACTTTTTAGCTAGACACTACTCAGCTATGTCAAGATCTACTATTTTCCTGTGTTGCTCGAACTCTTCAGAAATACCGTTGAGCGTGTGTTAGATCCTCCAAAATGTATTTTTGGAGGATCCAAGCAACGTAACTAGTTTGGTTTGTATCCTCATAAGTCCTTAAAAAGCAAAATTGACTTCAGAATTGAGGCATAACTGATTGATCAATTGATATCTTCAGTCTAGGCATTTTCTTAAAGAACCAAGCTTGAAGGGCTCACCTCCACAAACGGCAACACAACGGGAAAGATGCTTTGGTTTTGGATATTCTCGTGTAAAATAAACTCAACTGAGCATCGTAAATAAAAAGTCATAACAACAACTATAACTCAGTTCCAAACAAGTCGGGGTCAGCTTAAAAAACAAGTAAAACAGAATTTCAAAAAAAATTGGAAAACAAAATAGGTATACCCTTGCTCATATAAGATTATAACGAACCGAAAAGAAATAAGAACTCGACAGGCAGTGGTCATTAAGCACCTGCTCAGAAAATGAAATTTTAGCAGAATCTGACCAACAGAAAACTAAGCAATATGTGATGTGTACAACAATGACCGCTCAACGATAAAGGAGGTAAGGGTACAGAGACGATAAAGGAGGTAGGGGTACAGAAACCTCTAGGAGCTTTGCTTAGAAACAACCACCCTTGAAAGAGTGCGTAATAGCTCACTGGTCGAGCGCTCTTGTACTGAAGATGAACATGGCTAAGCGATCTGCCGAAGTTGTATCCAACTTGATGATGCATAAAAAAGTCAACAAAAAAAAAGACAACAGTGTTCTTTCCTTTCTCAACGGTGAAGTAAGACCAAGTTCATGAGCTTATTATCCTAGGTCGGAACAACATTAGCATGGTGTACTGCTCCTGTTCGAACCGGGGTTTGAAACCAAACTCCTCCTCAGGAGGATAGATGGGGCGATTCGGGTGAGATCCAATGTAAATCCAACCTTCGATTCACTCATGGGATCCGGGAGGTCTGGAGGGGACCACCACGGCTCCTCTCTTCTCGAGAATCCATACATCCCCTTTTCAGTGTATGGACAACTATCTCTCGAGCACAGGTGATGTATAAAAAAGTCAAAAAAAAAAAAAAGACAACTACTTTGAAATAATTACCTCTTTATCAAGCTGCCCCTTGTATACTCTTCCACTGCCTCCTTCTCCAATAAGACAATCATCTCCAAAGTTTCTTGTTGCATTGGATAATTCCTTGAATGTACAAGCCATTGCTGCAATTTTACTGGATCCTGCAATATCAACTGCCTCCATAAGGTATAATGAATTCTTAGCCTCAACTCACAAAGTGAAAAATGTGACCATAAGTCTATAACAGAAACCAATGTAATTATTTTAACATGTTCAGAGTAGGAAGGATATATATACGTGACAAGCAGGTTGGGCTGTTAAAATTCAGCCCAACCTGCTTGTCACCTATATATAGCCAAATTCTTAGCCCAACCTGCTTGTCACCTAGATATCAGCCCAAACTTTGATGGACTGAAATGGGCCGAGCTAATAAATGAACTGGTCAATAATCGACTTCGGCCAAAACTTGGGCGGATTGGACGAGTTATAATTTCATGGGCTAATTTTATCACCTTTAGTCTGTTAAGGAAAGGCTAACAGAATGTCAAGAAAATGACAAATCTATTGGTCCAATTGTAGGAAGGAAAGTCAATAAGATTATTTCCTAAACTTTCTTATATGAAAGTGACACAAATGTTTATAATGAAGGGTAAAATGAAGAATTCCTTGGGAATAAGTCTAAAGAGAGTTTCTCCTAAATGTAACATTTACATTCCCTTTGATTTTTGAACAGGTCTAACTGGTCCATTACTCTGAATTAGTCTAAGTCACAAACAGTGGTGGACCAGGTAGAGGCGTGTGCTAGAATTTTAAGTTCATGAGTTTTGAACTATAGAAAGACAGTTTGATGAGTTCTGGATAAATTATTCATACATATTAAGTGGATTTTCAAACACAAATATAGGATATGGTTCAAAGCTATTAGGTTTGCTGAACTCGTATACAAGCTTGTAGCTCCGCCGTTGGGGCTAGCAATATAAAGATTATTATTACCCTACTTACACAGTGAAATTTCCTGACAAAGGGGATTCAGTTGAACCCTACCTTACCTTTAGATCAGCCACTTGCCATAAATTCTCATAAGACATAAGTAGTCTGTCTTAGTGATATAAAATGAGTTAAGAATTATGAGGTCGCAAATTTAATATTTGCTAGGATGCTTTTAATCTTGTTAGATATTTGTATGTTAACAGAAAATATAGAGAAATTTTAATATTAGAAAACTTAAATTATTGAACCTTTCATTAAGTACATGTTATGTTATTCAATCCAGGAAATAAATCTTGAAACTTTGGCAAATTCCATGTCTCTTGGCAAACTTCCTGTTAATACATATATGAACACAATCAACTAGCCCCATAACATTGTAAAATGAATCATATACTCCCTGTTCTAAGTTAATGTGGTATTTTTCGATGTTGACGCTTAATTTTGGTTTGATATTTTCAAAATTAATACTTTTAAGTTTCCTATTCGTTTAATAACACAAAAAACAATTTTTACACATTTTTTTCAATTTTAACATAATTTATTGATAATTATCTTTTTTTTTTTTTTTGGTAACATCTGTAAAATATTATTACCAGAACCAACAACAAGCTACAAAACTAAGAGCACCTAAGCCCCAACCACCTCCTAGGGAGGGTGTCCGGATAGTCAAGTCTCAGAACAATGAAAAAACAAACTAACAAGTCAGCCTATACATGAATGCTCTACTGCTATTAGCCCTTTTTGAACTGCTAAAGATATCTAATCTGGCTACAATGTCTCTCTTTATCTGTATCACCACTTCAGCCGGCTGTATAGTAGTCCCTCTAAAGTATCTCCAGTTCCTAGCTCTCCATGCATTGTAATACATAGCCCCCCCAAATTGCAGCTAGAATTTGCTTCATGAAACTAGTGCACCTCCTCCCCTTAATAGCAAGTAATGCTCTCTTGATGCCCCCTGTGAAGAAGGTAGTCCCTGTCCATAGCTGCAATCCTGCTCTCACCTCTTTGATCCCAGTCGCATTGGCAGAACAAATGGCTTGCTGTTTCAAGAATTTGTTTGTCACATAAGTAACAGTGAGTGCTATCCATAGGAATATTTAACTTCAGCATCCTTAGTGAGGAGCCTGTTTTGTCCAGCTAACCATACAATGAATCTATGTTTTGGTTGAGCAACTTTACTCCAGATCAACTCCGAAATATTCAATCTTTGCTGCTCTCCTATTAGCTTAAGATAACTCATGGAATAGTTACCTTTAGGAGTAAGCATATACCTATTATCAACATACCATTCCTTCATTTGTTCCTTCAAGGAGTGTAACTTCCTCCGGTACCAGCTACTTGGGGGGGGGGGGGGGGGGGGGGCGCTTTGTGAGTCCACACATCCTCATGATCTTTCATATACAGTTCATGAACCCACTTAACCCACAGGGACTCTTTATTCACAATCAGTTGCCACAATAACTTCCCTACAGAAGCAACATTCCAGATTCTGCAGTTTTTAACATTAAGTCCACCTTCTTTCTTTGGATGGCACACAGTGTCCCAAGCTACCAGGGAAACCTTTTTCTTCTCAGGTGTTGCCCCCATAAGTACTCCCTACACTTCCTGTCTACCTCCTTAAGGATACTCTGAGGTAATATAAACACAGCTCCCCAAAAGTTATATACAGAGAAAAATACTGAATTGATAACCTGAAGTCTACCAGCATACGACAATTGTTTAGAACAAGTCACTGTGATCCTAGAAGTAATCTTATCCACAAGCTCTTGGCACTCCAACTTGCTCCACTTTTTAGCTGTAAGAGGCAGTCCCAAATACCTGATTGGATAATTATCTTTATTTCTACAAATATTAGAATTTTTATCATTTTAGTTAATTTCGATTATCACTAATTTTCGTTACAGTTGTTTGCATATAAACAAAATATTATTCAATTTTATTGTCCATCATTTCTGTTTAATTCAAATTACATTGTTTTACATGTCATTGAATACGTTTTTATTTTGTTTTGTTATTTTTAGCACAACCTATTTATTAGAAGCCGGAGAAAATATTTTTAACACGGATAAATTAAACAGTTCATGGTATTGGACACATGATTTTAGGTAGCCATGATATTGGACACATAGGTTTAGGTAGTTCATGGTATTGGTCACATGGTTTTGGAAAGTCCATAGTATTGGGCACATAGTTTTGAACATTAAGTGGTTTTACTTTGTCTATAAAACTTTTTAGACAAGATAAAATCACCACCAAAATGTAGAGAAAATGAAAAAGCTTTATAGACAACATAAAATCACTTTATATTCAAATCATGTGTCCAATATTATGGGCTTTCCAAAATCATGGGCTATCTAAAATCACGTGCCCAACATATGAGCTACCTAAAATCATATGCTCAATACCATGTGTTATTTAATTTATGAGAAAATTACATAGTATAGCAAACATGTGCTAGGTATATATCCATAATTACACTTTAAAAAAAGTTACATAGTATAACTACATTTCACTTTTTCTAGCATTTCTCTCCTAGTCTTGTTCGCCCCTCTCCCCTCTCTCTCTCTAGCTCTCTCCCTATCTCTCTCTCACTCTCTTTCTCTTTCTCTCTCTCGCTGCCACTCTCTTCTCTCTCTTGGCTAATTTTTTTTAAAAAAAACTATATATGATTGGCTAATTCTTTTTTTTTTTAAATCTTTCATTACAATGTTTGAATTTTACACAGCTCCTTAGGATTCTCAATTATACAAAAATTTACAATTGTATTCGTTGATACACAGTTAATACACAAGGGACAGATACAATTGTATTCGTTGATATAACCTGATACAACTTGATACAATTGTATTCGTTGATATAACCTGATACAACTTGATACAATTGTATTTGTTGATACAAATGTATTCACCATACAAATCAATTGTATCAATCATATTCGCAATACAGCGTGATACAACGAATACATCATGTATTCATCCTCTCTCTTGCCTCTCTACTTCCTCTCCCAATCTCACTTGCCTCTCTCCTTCCTTAGTAATGAACAAATTTATCGAAATGAATTAATGAAATACGAATAAAATAAAAACCCGTCTTATATACACGAGAGGCCTTGAAAATCAACGAAAACTTATTAACTCCCAGGGTTCATAGTGTGTGTTTATTATTAGTTAAAGAAAATTGTAAAAGGGCAAAATAGTCAAAACACAATCAAATTGCTGAAAAAATCATAGCAAAACACAAACAGTGAACAAAAATCAACCAGAAATTGTAAAATAGTTGAAGAATTCTACCAGAAATGGGGGCAAAACAGTAAAATCTCGTCGGAATTTAATTTACCGGCCATATTAAATGCGGTGAGAGGGAGGTTGGTCGCCGGCTACTGGTTCTCCGGCCAGATCTGAACGTGACGGAGTTCTAAATAAAACTGAATAAAGTAATATTTTATTTATATGTAAATAATTGTGACGAAAATTAGTGATAATCAAAATTAACTAAAAATGATAATAAATAGATAAAAATCTTAATATTTTTTATAAATAACGGTAATTATTAATAATTATGTTGAAATTGAAAAAATATGTAAAAATTGTATTTTGTGCTATTTAACGAATAAGAAGTCTAAAAGTATTAATTTTGAAAATATCAGGTCAAAATTGAGTGTCAAACTATGTAAGCTTTGATTCAATATTTTGAAATATTTTTTTTTATCATATTGATATGAGAAGAATTGCAACTTATTGCACTTTTCACATAGTTTTTTTAATATATAAATTTTAATTTTACAATATTGAATTGACCTTCAAAAATTAGTCAAATTAAGTTTTGAAAAACAAAAAGTGTCACATAAATTATTCAAAAATACCGTTCATATTAACAGCTGCACCAAAATAAAATTAACTAATTTTGCCTTCAATCTATTCGAAATGATCCAAGGCTTTGTAGGATTTGACCAGTGAGATTATTCATTTGCAAAGACCAGTACTTGCTAGAACAAGAATGATTAGTAATAAGAAATTCAAAATAAAATCTGTTTCGCTAAGAGGCATGTCAAGATGTTTTCTTAAGATAGTTAAAGTCGCTCTCACAAGTAAACGAAAGAATAAATAATAACTCTATCTTTGAAATTCAACTAAATCACAAAACAAGTAGCATCCAAGAAGTTCTATTCTTGAATAGGTGATTTCATCACAAAATAAGCAACATTCAAAAATTTGATTGACTCACGAAATTTCAACTGTGACACATGAATTGAGACGAAAGGAATACTATTTATTTTCTTATTTCGTTATGATGTTTCTCATACGTTCAACTCCCCACCCCACCCCTCCAAAAACTAGAGGAAAAAATTCTCCATTTCGAATAGTTTAAAGGCAAAATTAGTTAATTTTATTTTGGTGCAACTATTAGTATGAACGATATTCTTGAATAATTTGACTAGTTAGAGAACATTTTTGAGCCAAAAACATAACAACCAAAGCATTTTTAAGTTAAAAACGTAATAGAGGATAAATTTAACATATTTCGAAATAATTCAAGGATAAATTTTAATATTTGGGACTGCATTTGCACCAACCGCTGTTGGCAGCAAAATGAAAGAACAAGAAGGAAGGCAACTGTGGAAAATTAGAAAACGTATGAATATACAAAAGACAAATATTAATAGCATTTTTCCTCGTAAAAGTTGTGAACATAGTTAATGAATGCTATATAAATATTATTTTATTTTATTTTAGATATTTTTACTTGAAATTTGCTATGTGCATAACATTAATGATGACTACCATAAATATTTTTATGTTTTATTTATACATAATATATTTCTTACAAAATATTATTACACAATATTTGAGTATGTTATAGAGAGGTAATTAATGGATCTCATTGTTGTTATAGGTAGAATACTGTTATAGAGAAGTAAAGTATAATATAAAAAATAGTTTCTGGAGAAAATCAAACCGCTATAGTGAAATGTCGTTATAACAAGGAGTCGTTATAGATAGGTCTGATCTGCTGTATAACAAAAACTTCTTGGGAAATCACTCCTATTTTCTTGTGTTTTTGGGTGATCATAACATATTAGTATTAATTACTCCTTTCGTTTCAATTTATTTGTCTTGTTTTAACTTGACATAGAGAATTCCAAAATACTCTGTAGTCTGACACCAATATAACATCGCAATTTACAAAAGTGTGTACTAATTACACTTTGTGCTTCATATTTTCTTAATACAAAATTTGCAACCTCAATTGAATTGAGTTCAAGTGCAGACCAAAAAAAAAAGGCAACATGACAAATACATTAATTTATCCAACTCTACCTGGCCCCATTTCATTTCAATACTCAATAATGTCTTTGAACCCAAAGATATGGCTAAAAAGAATATAAATACAATCACTGATTCTGTTATTTTACATCATAATTTGCCTTTTTCACAATACAATAAGGTGTGCCTGCTTGTACAACCAAAAAATACCTTCCCAAGCTATGCAGGGCTACCAAAAAATGAGCAAAACCATGAACTGCACTAACACGGATCAACTACGTACTCACATGCTCGATATTAGGGAAGACAGGCGTAGCTAGTCTGACTTCCGAGGTACAAAATATTGGCGCTGGTCATGCCAATACAGTTGCATTTGGTTGAACTTGTACTTGAGGTAGATTTGATTGTCATTTGTACTGAACTAGCTGTTATCCAAGAGGTCACTCGTCTTGATATTATGTACCTGTTCCAAGAGCAACTTGCTTACTCTTCCTATCACCATTTAGGTTCATTACTGCCACCCTTTTGTCGCCTATCACCATCACGTTTCGTTCTAGGTGGAGTAGCAGGTGTCCAGCGCGAGCTTTGAACTTCCTGAGTATCACTCATGTCAAATTTTTGTGCAGCAAGGTAAGACAAAGCTGTGACAACATCTGCTATGACCGGACGCATGTTAGGTTGCTCCTGAACGCACATTGCTGCAACTGCTAGAGCTTGGTACAAGCCTCTTACTGGATATTGGCCTTGAAGCATCGGATCAGCCATTTGTGAGAATTTTCTCCGATCTTTGAACAACGGTTTTGCCTGGAAAGGAAAGCATGTGTTATAATCTTTGAATTTGGTTCTATAAATTGGTTTTCTAATAGCAAAAAATAATATATACCCCTTCCCACCCACACAAAAAATAAACAAAATATGGCTAGAACACATTCCATTATTAAGTGCTCCAGTGACTGAAAACTGAACCTCACTGAAAGCTATGTTGCTCGGACTCTCCATAAATGTTGCCACAGCCGTGATCCTCCAAAGATGCACTACTTTTGGAGGATACGACATGCCTCCAGAGGTATATTTTGAGAGTCCTAGCAACATAGACTGCAAAGCTAGATTAACCTGGAAGGCTCTAAAATATCAATCCAGTGTCTAGACAGTCGGGCTATTGAAGTTCTATCCAAGAACGATCGTAGTATTTTGTTTTAACGAAAAACGGAAGGAATTTTTTATCTTCCATAAGGTTTTCGAGTTTTTAAAATGCATCTGCTTCTAAATAGGCTACTAAGTTTCAAACCAAAATCTCATTACACCAACTATGGACTGCCTTTAGCACAAATTCGTTCAAGATAGTTTATCATATGTGCAGTTATATAATTGCATCGATTTGATTATTTTCGATTTAGTTAAATTAACAGGCAAGCACTGAGACGACAAGATAAAGGTATGTAATAAGAAAATATCTTACCCATGCAACCAGATTGTGCTCTCCTCCAGTTTTTGAATTTTCAATTGCTTTCCTGCCAGTGATGATCTCCAAGAGAACGACTCCAAAGCTGTAAACATCCGATTTTAAAGTCAACTGACCAGTCATGGCATACTCTGGAGCACAGTACCCGTAAGTACCCATAACTCTAGTAGAGACATGGGTGTTATCTCCTACAGGCCCCAACTTAGCCAATCCAAAGTCAGATAGCTTTGGGTGATACCCCTCACCAAGCAAAATGTTGGAGCATTTTAAATCGCGGTATATTACAGGTGGGCTTGCTTTGTCATGTAAATATTCCAAGCCCTTTGCTGCTCCAGCTGCAATTTTCATTCTTGTGCTCCAATCAAGCACTTTCTTACCGGGCGTAAGATCTGCAAATACTTAATTTAAATCCAAATTTCATCCGAAAATGCAGACCAGAACGGTAGAGGTTATCCACTAAAAGAGAAATTACCATGAAGATGGTCATCCAATGATCCTAGAGGCATATATTCATAAACCAGAAGTCTCTGATCTCCGTCAGCACAATAGCCAATTAAATTTACCAGGTTAGGATTGTGTAACAGACTAAGCATCAGCACTTCAACAAGAAATTCCCTGTTCCCTTGCAATCCATTACGATCGAGTTGCTTGATGGCAACAATCTATAGAAGATAAATGAGAAAAGGTGTCATAGCATAGCTCCAGCCGATATCTTAGATGTGTACCCAAAGATAAGATAACTAAAATAATAGCAATAGTGTTAACAATAAAAATTGTTATTACCGTTATTATTATTATTATTAAAATAATATAATTTTTTTTATAACCGAGAAATCCACAAGGGCCAGCGGCACATGGTTTGAAACTCGATGGGTAATACCAAGTTGTTGTCTATGGCAGGGTTCGAACCTGTGACATGCACCTATATCCCACACATCACAAGTTGCAGCCCTACCAATAGATTATCGTTATTATCGTTATTATAATAAACAAAAAGGAAGTGATAAACGACCAAGGTCAATTCCGTCCTTCGACTTGGCACAGTTAAAGCAAGAAGAAAGGAAATTAAATAGTGAAAACGATACTAATCTCCCTCATGAATACTATGCGAGAAAATAGCGAGTTCAACCAAAATTTGGTGGATTGGGGACACAAGCAGACTGGAGACAAAAAATGGGACTTCATTCCATTATTGAAAAGAAAAAAAGTGACCGAAAAAGACCTGATTGGAATCGAGCCACCCTTTATATACTCTTCCAAATCCTCCCTCTCCAAGAAGACAATCACCTCGAAAGTTTCTTGTTGCAGCTGCTAATTCACGAAACGTAAAAATCTTAGCTGCAATTTGACCAGACTCGCCATCCTTAACATACTCCTTTGAGCCTAACAGATTCTTTGCCTTCAACTTTTCTGAACACGAAACCAAAACAGAAATTACAAAAAGGAAAGAAAAACACGATACTGAAACCAAACAATTAGGGTTCAAAAACATCAAATATAGCCAACTGAGTGATCAAGAAGCTGGCGAAAGGATCTAGATCACTTTTCAATTAGTCCAATCGTGGGAAATGGATATTACAGAACTTGGTACAACCACTTGATGTACTGGGAAATTGTGCAGTTTCAGACATGCAAGATACAGTAAGAACAGCATGGTTGGATTAGCTAACTCCAGTAAACATCACCAAGAATTCATTTCTACTATGCAACACTCGTTATTATTCCCTATCAACTGGTTCCCACATTACCCATTTAGAAATGAGAACTTCCTAGAGTCACCTGATGGAACATTGAAAAATAAAAAGGAGAAGTTAAAATTTGCATAACAAAACAACTTTGTGAAACTTGGATGGTAAAATAAAAAGTCGAAACTCTTGGATGTCCAATAGAAAGCCGCTCATTTTTTCTTGAAGAAATTTTGCACAGTCAGACTAAAGTTCGACAGCTCTTATTTTTATTTTTAGCATGTCTCATCTTTTGGATACTGATAAAAACAATAAAAACGGGGAAGGAAAGAAGCAAGCTTGCTCCTCTTCCAGAAAGGAGACAGGAATAATTGACCTCAAGACTCCCTCTTAAATAAATATTGTATCTGGGCCAACTTGTCACTCCTCGACTAATCCATTGAGTACCTGCTACTTCCCATCAACATATTTACTGGGTAACCCTGTCCACCAATGCATACATAGATGTCTCTACTGGAATTTGAACCTTGGTTTTTCATAATCTATTATAGTTTCATTAACTGTTAACCGCACCCTTGGATGCTAATTGACGTCAAGATTACTGACAACTTTACCATTTTATCTTATTTATCAACATTTTAGCCTTCCTTTAGATCTAAGCAAGCACAAATACTCATTGACATAATATATCTGATGAAATTCCCCAGTTGACTTATTCAAGTTCCGTGAAATAGAATTCCGTACACCCTTAAGAGACATCTTCAACCCTAAAACACAGTTGACAATGTTCTATATCACTGGCTGGCAATCTTCACCACTTTCATATTGAAGAGCAATATCCGCCAGCTTAAGCCACAAACTAGCCCTAGAACCATTCATCCTACATTCTGATTCATTCTTAGACACCCCCAAAATCCCTAAGTTCTACAAATTACTCCAGGACTACAACCAAAAGCAATAATGCAAAATTTAGCAGGTCATTGGGACTACCCCTAAATATCACCAAAAAACTGACCAGAACTACGATTGATTGTCAAAGGGGTAAGAATCCACGCCACCAAACAGTGGAAACTGTACATCTTAAAGCAATCAATCAGTCAACCAATTGTCCTCAATCCTAAATTAGTTGGGGTCAGCTATATGAATCCTCCATATCACTTCGCTCATTTTGGGCTCTTTTTGTTCCAATGTTAATAAATTGCCCATGTTTTTAGGCAATCTAGCAGTGTTCTTAGACACCTCCTAAAATCCCTATAAATGTCACATTTATCCCCACACTCACATAAAGGTCCCTAACCATAAATTTTCCTCTTTAAGGAGAATCAAGAAAAATGAAGTCTTACCCGTAGCTAAAAAAATGGTACACAGGTGATATCCAAGAATCAGAAGCAGTAATATAAAACTAAAGCTCCAAATCATCCAAAGACGAAATTTTTCAAAAAAAATACAACAAACCCATTTCACAGAATCATTAAAAGTTGAAGCTCCAAATCACCTAAAGATGAGAAATTTGACAAAAATACTGCAAACCCATTAGTTCCAAATCATCTAAAGAAGAGAAATTTGACAATAATAAAACAACCCCATTTCACAGAATCATTAAAAGTTGAAAATTTGAAGCTCCAAAACCACAAAAAGACGAGAAATTCGACAAATATACAACAAACCCATTTCACAGAATCAATAAAAAAGCTCCTAATCATCTAAAGACTGAGAAATTTGACAAAAATACAACAAACCCATTTCACAGATCATATTCAAAGCTCCAAATCACCTGAAGACTACAAATTTGACAATAACATAACAACCCCATTTCACAGAATCATTAAAAGTTGAAAACTTGAAGCTCCAAAATCACATAAAGACGAGAAATTCCACAAATATACAACAAAGCCATTTCACAGAACACTAAAAAAGCTCCAAATCATCTAAAGACTGAGAAATTTGACAAAAATACAACAACCCCATTCCACAAAACCTTTAAAAGTTGAAGTTCCAAATCATCTAAAGACTGAGAAATTTGACAAAAATACAACAAACCCATTTCACAGATCATATTAAAAGCTCCAAATCACCTAAAGACTGCATATTTGACAATAATGCAACAACCCCATTTCATAAAATCATTAAAAGTTGAAAACTTGAACCTCCAAAATCACATAAATTCAGAAAATTCCACAAAATATACAACAAACCCATCTCGCAGAACATTTAAAAAGCTCCAAATCATCTAAAGACTGAGAAATTTGACAATAATAAAACAAACCCATTTCACAGAATCATTAAAAGTTAAAAACTTGAAGCTCCAAATCATCTAAAGACTGAGAAATTTGACAAAAATACAACAACCCCATTTCACAGAATCTTTGAAAGTTGACTCTCCAAATCATCTAAAGACTGAGAACTTTGACAAAAATACAACAAACCCATTCCACAGATCATATTAAAAGTTCCAAATCACCTAAAGACTACAAATTTGACAATAATACAACAACCCCATTTCACAGAATCAATTAAAGTTAAAAACTTGAACCTCCAAAATCACATAAAAACAAGAAATTCCGCAAATATACAACAAACCCATTTCACAGAACATCAAAAAAGCTCCAAATCATCTAAAGACTGAGAAATTTGACAATAATAAAACAAATCCAATTTCACAGAATCATTAAAAGTTAAAAACTCGAAGCTCCAAAATCACATAAATTCGATAAATATACAACAAACCCATTTCACAGAACATTAAAAAGGCTTCAAATCACCTAAAGACTACAAATTTGACAATAATACAACAAACCCATTTCACAGAATCATTAAAAGTTGAAGCTCCAAATCCCATGAGTACAAGAAATTCCACAAAATATACAGAAAACCCATCTCACAAAATCATTAAATTAGTCTTCTTATATGATAAATATGCAATTTTTATAGTTACCAGAACCGAGTTGGACTGAATTAGTCGAGTCTTTCTTCTTCTTCCTCTTCTTTGAAGTCTGCTTCAATGTTCCAGAACATGGAAACCACCCCATTTCTTCCTCTTTCTTCTACTTTCTCAATGTATATATAATATATACACTAAATTATGTATATATATATACCTTGTGAGTATTTAATAGAGGGAAAAGGAAAAGCCTTTCACAGCTGAGATGACAGAGAAAAGAGAAGGAGACTCATATAGCCATATTAAACCCTTTTTTGCTGGGCATTTTTACACTGTAATACGTCCGGTTCACTAGACATGACATAATAATTATTAATATATATAAAAAAAGGGGGTTTTAAAAAATTATGATCGAATTATTTACTTAACTAATAATAATTATTTTTAAAAGTTATTTAATTTTATTTTATGATAAAATAATCACTCAGCTATTATTATTTTACTTATAAAATCATTAAAGTGATCACTTTTTTTTATACAATAAAAACTATTTCGATTATATGAAGAATTAGAATAATTTTCTTTTCTTTTATTAAGGAATATTTTAGTTATGCGATATATATATAAAAAAAAATTAAAATAATTACCTTTTCTATAAATTAAAGAATTATGAAGGTCAATACTGTTAATTAAGAAATTATAATACATAATTTGTGTAAGATTTATTAAGCGAGCCTCAAACGTTAGGCGTATTTATGACATACAGTCGAACGCTTAAGGCAGAAGTCTTATAGAATTAAGCCTCACACGTGAACCTAAGCCTTATAGAACTAAACTCCACATTGAATGCATTTTATCGGTATTTTGCCTGAGGCAAGCTACAAGGCGAGTCTCAAAACTGTCATTTTGATCATTTTTTATCGCTTTAGACATTTTTGGTTTTGAATTTTCAACTTTAAGTTCGTTTCAGTATGAAAAATTGCATGACAAATTTCCTTTATTGAGCTTATCCAGTAAATAATGGTACTACTATTTATTCTAATTCTAATCCCCCCCCCTCTAATCCCCCCCCCCCCCCCACAAATATGAACTCATTAATTTAGCATTTATTGACCCAAATAAAAATGAAAAGAGAAATGGAGAGCATATGCATTAGTGCGTGGCAAGTAAGTAGATATTTGGTAATCTTTAACACATGACATGTCCCAAACTCCGTGTGACTAAATATGTCATTTAAAAAGAAAAATTGACTAAAACATAAAATAACTTATTACACTTGTCTTAATATTTCATTACATATTTGTTTATTTACTTCTTTTTATTGTATTTACTAATTTAGAAGAACAAAATATCAACTTTCTCAATTGACAATATTGGCATTGCAATCAATGGACTACAACTATATATGTAAGAGATATTATATAATAACATAGTTAGCTTAATTTCACCGGAGGGATTGAGTGGGTACGTAGTTTTATTCTTATCTTGTGAAGATAGAGATTATTTTTTTATAGACCCTCAACTCAAGTAAATATAGCAAAAATCAAGTATGTCAAGCAAATACAATAATAAAGAAGTCATACTAAAAATAATGAGAAAGAGAATCGTAGCAACAACAGATAATATGATAACCAAAACTAAAGAGACGACATGTAATACTAAAATCGAAAAAATAAGATAGTAGGGGGAGTAATAAAAACAAAACTGATATAAAAAATTAGATAACGTTCGACTACCTACCAATCTTATACCGTAATTTTCGGCCTCTATAACTTCCTATCTAGAGTCATATTCTTAATAAGTTATATATATATATATATATAATATATATATATATATATATATATAATATATATATATATATATATATATATATATATATCATGTATTGTTTAATGGCAATCCCCTTTACAAAAAAAAAGAGAGAGATGGTCATTAACAAATTAAAAAGAGAAATGGATTAAGTTCGTAAAAGAAATCAAATTCTTGATGACTACGGCTATTTTTGATAATTAAAATAAAATTATAAAAGTTCTTCTATCTTATTTATACCCTTCTTCAAAATCTACAAACTATATAGTAAAAGAAATTTTTAACATCTCCTACCAAAAAAGTATTTTCATTGATAAATTAGTTCTCTTACCAATAAAGTCATCTCCATTAACACGTCATTAGATTCTTTAACTAAAATAATATTTTTCTTTTTGTCAATCGATAAATCACAATATTACATGATATCGAAAATATTTTCATTGACTTAATCAAAAAAAGATTTTATATAAATAGTTTATTGGATTCATTGTTTACTTTTTTTTAGTCGATGTACATAAATTATATATATATATATAATATATATCAACTAATTTTAATTTAAACGGCACAACTCTTAAAGTTATTTTTTCTTTAAAAAAATCATGTTAACTAATAAAATCATAAAGAAGAAAAATTATCCAATAATCCTGAGTATTTCAAGCACTTTTCGCGAACTAATAACTAAAGAACGACTCCTCTTTTTCAAGTTCTATTCCTCAATAGTTCGAATAGGATAAACAAATTTTAATTTTTACGTGGCATGCACCTCAAACATCATATTTGACACCATTGTACTAGTACATCTCCCAAAAACTCACTTTCGCGAGAAAAAAGAGAAGGTCGAGTATGTTTTTAAAACTAAATCTTAAAAACGATACTTAATCGACTGGAATGGTCCTTCACAAATGATATTATTTTAACCTCAAGATCAACCGTAATACCGTTCGTCAACTAGTAACTAAAGAACGACTCCTCTTTTTCGAGTCCTTCAATCCTTAATGGCTCAAACAAGACAAACAATTTCAATTTTCAAGTGACATCTTTACTTCAAAGATAATATTCGATACCGTTATACCAGTATGCCTCCTGAAAATTATTACTCACTTCCACATGAAAAAGAGACGGTGGAGTAATATGCTTTTAGAATTAAATCTTAAAACGATATTAATCGACAATAATGGTCCTTCGTAAATGATATTATTTTAACCTCATAAATCATAATACCTTTCTTCAACTAGTAATTAAAGGACGACTCCACTTCTTTATGTCCTTCTTAATGAATCGAACAGGACAAATAATTTTAATTTTCACTTGATATTTTTAACCTTAGAACATGATATTTGATACCATTGTATCAATCAATGTCACATTCATAAAGAGAATAATGAACTATTTTGCAAAAAAAAATTCCTACGTACGATGAAGTTGAATAATTGTGTGGCTCAAGCCTCAAAGACAACATATTGATCTCTAATTTTTATCTTTTTTAAAATTAAACTTGGTGGTGGTCTAGAGCTGAAAGGGACAAGTAAATAGCTATAGTTAATTAAGACTTTGAAAAAAATATTTACCACAAGATTATTACTCTCTCCGTCTCAATTTATGTGCGTTAGTTTGACTTGACACAAGGTTTAAGAAAAAAATTGAAATTTGTGGACTAAAATAAGTCACAGATATTTGTGTGACTATAAATCTTTTCATTGAGAGTAAAATATACATTTTAAAATTAAATTATTACTAAATATAGAAATGTATCATTCTTTTTTGGATTGATTAAAAAGAAAAGTGAGTAATATAAATTGAGTTTGAGGAAGTATTTATTAATGGCTTGTAGCAAATATTTACTTGTGCCGAGAACATATTGGAAACATCCTCTCAACCTTCATAAGGAAGCTTGTGCACATTATTAGAAATAAAGTTTTTCCCACCACGAATCAGTGAAAAATTTATTATATAAAACATAATTTTTTTAATTCACTTCTTACCAAATCAACTTACTGAAAAATGGGAAATAAATCATCACTAATATATGTGTGTGAAAAACACATCTATGTATCACTACACATGTCAAAATGACAAAATGTCAACACCAATCTTTTTCAAGGAAGTTGACAATACAAAAATCAATAAGAAAATCCACAAAGTTTATGACAAAATGACAAAATGTTTGTTTTTTCATGCATATTCTTGTAAATACTACAATAGAAGAATTTTGGTTGTGGCATTTTTTTGTAAAATGCAATTCTCTCTGTCCATCAATAGAAGGAGCAAGCAGTGACAAATTCAGAATTTAGAATCAGCGAGTTTCGTTTTTTTATATGTAGTAATTAATTTAAAAAGGAGCCTTGGAGTAACTGATAGTGTTGCTGCCATGTGACCTTGGAGGTCACGGGTTCAAGCCGTGTAAACAGCCTTCAAAAAAATGTGGAGTAAGACTGTGTACAATAAACTCTTGTAGTTCAGCCCTTCCCAGACCTCGCACATAGCGAGAGCTTTAATGCATTAGACTGCCTTTTTAATTAATTCATTTTCTTGCACACATAAATAATCTGAGCTACTCTTCTTTTGCTTAGTTTTCACTATCAAATTCAACTCCTCAATCCAACCTGAAGATCTTCTCCACAAAATACTCCTCCATAATTAGTACTACTTGTGATCATTTGAGATTAATGAGATTAAAAGGGCAGTTCGACGCACTAAGCTCTCTTTATACATGGGGTCCGGAAAAAAGGATCGAACCACAAGGATCTATTGTACGCAGCCTTATCCTGCATTTCTGCAAGAGACCGTGGAGGTTGTTTCCACGTCTTGGAGATTAATGAGATTATGAGTGAATGATCAAAGCCCCCTACCTCCTCTCTAGTTTGTTAAATTTCTTCTATATAGACATCGTTGAATCTTTTAGGATAAATTATTCTTTTTGGAGGTATTTGAATCCTTCATTCAACTAAGTTGCGCAAACTCATAATGTTGCTTGTGATGCAGATAAACAAAAGAAGGCAGAAATAAGAACCTTCGCATTGGGCCTTTGGTTTCCATAAATGATCCTACCTACTTGACATTCTTGTTTCCGAGGACGAATCTATCAAATTTGATCAATCATTAACGAGTAATCCAAATATAGGCAAATTTGGTCATGGGGATGCAGAAAATTGTACTGCCTACCATGGTCTATTGGATCTTTTATGCCTACTCTTCTCATTTTAACCTCATCCCTATGATATGAAAAAGAAATATGCTCAAAACCAACAGAACATAGCTCTTCTTGAGTTGATAAACCTTTTCAATCAAACTATACCTCAATCCAATTAGTTGGGATCGGTTATCGGCTTAGATGAACCTCGTTATCCATTCCGCTCTATTCCGGTCCGTTTCATTCCAAAAAACAAAAAGGCGCAATACGTAGATAGACACCTTAACTTAGTTTCAACTGGCAATTGAAAACTCCAACTCTGATCTAGACACCTCAACTCGTCTGCACTGTGTCAGTTGAACACTCCAACTTACAAAATGATCATCTAGAGCATTAGGTGTCCATGAGATACAGTGGGGACGAGTTGAGGTGTCTAGATGTGCATTCTCGAAATTGGAGTGTTCAGTTGCCAGTTGAAGCCAAATTAAGGCGTCTATCTATGTATTAATGACAAGATATGTTGGTACATCCACAAGAGGAAATGGATCCACACAAAACTTCATAGAGATCAACTAATTCAACTGTCAATAGGTCATGAACAGAAGTTCACTGCTAAGCCAAATCCAATCCAATTAAGTACCTCAATAAACACAGAAATGAACAGTATTAAGTAATTTGGTTTACTATAGAAGGCTATTCATTGAAAAACAGAACTTCCTTCTATAATGACTCGATGGCTGTTGTTCTTGCAATAAGCCGGGAAAAATTAAGTTTCAATATGACTAAGCTTTTCACAGAAGTGCTCAGCTTTGCTGCACATAAAAAGATACCTTTGTGAACAGGAACAAGAAAAATGGCTTTGACTCATTCATCTGCAGTATTAGTTGGGTTGTTCTGCTCTATCTTCCGCACAAATTGTCCTCAAACACGTGGTCGTTGCTCTGCTAGTTTCTTTCTGTTCTGGTATCGAACCTAATAGACAAAGTTTCAAGGAAGAAAAGTATTAGTATTACCAACTAGTCTAGGTATACAATGTGATGCTCTACGGCTTTTCAGAGGCAGATCCGGGATTTTAAGTTAATTGATTCCTATGACGACCTCAAGTTAATATATAATCGTCATAATGTTACCAGTTACATTATGTCCACTCCTTACCTTTTTCTCAAAGCATCTTTCCTTCCTCTTCTGACGGAATTTGGTCAAGGCAGCTGCTCTCACAAGTTTGAAAGAATCCATCGTATTTCCAGAACCGCAGCAACTTGCATCATCACCACTTCTACTTGTGCCAGCTAACGCAGTATCACTATTCCCATGTGTGCCTCCAGCATTTACAGCATTGCTGCTCCCAGTCTGCCCGTTGCTTCCATGGTTACTCCCAGAAGCACTTCTGCTCATACGAGCTTCAATATCATGCACGGGATTATTCTTTGCAGTTTCCAGGCTATTCTCAATTAAAGAATTACTTCGAGTGATCCCATTAGGAGTCCTTGTAAGATTTGAGGATGAATTATACCTGAAAAATCGTACAACCATCGAGGAAAGGTAAATCTCCAAGCATCTCATTCAAGAAAGAAAATAAAAGATAACTCTAGAAAGCATACAACTGTAGTTAAGAAAGCATAAGAGGTAGTTTTTGTATACGAACCTTGAGAAAGCTGAAAGTTCTGATCGCCTCAAAACATTGCGATCGTCTTGACAAGTTATCCCTGATTCTCTGAGATCTCTTAGCCTCTTCAAGCTTAACTCAACGACATAGATTTTGGAGTCATCGATGGAAGTATTATCGAGTTCTGATGCATCCACAACTTTGCTCAACTCTCTTTTGTCTATCTGAGGATGAGACACCTCAGCAGTCATAATATGATGTTCACTGGGTGGACGATTACCAATTCGGTTTTCCTTCTGTATGTCCATCTTCAAACTACTTGCATTTGAATCTATTTCCAGCGCACTCTTATGACTTGCGTCAAGCTGTTCGACTGGAAGCACAATAGCATTTACAGGTTCTAACTCTGGATCTCTAAGTGAGCCGGTAATAGAAGGTTTGCCTTTTCCAGTGTTATCTTTAAGGGAACATACATGTCAGTCAGCAAACAAAATAGAACGGAAGGAGGAAAAAGGCTAAGTCTCAGTCATTACCAGGTTCTTCTTGGCAATCTCCTGAGGAGTTCATGTGTGCCTCCCTGTGAGCAGAGTTTTCTGCCTCTGAACGGATAACTTGCGCACAAGTGGTGTTTCTACACTCAGGTGCTTCATTACACGGAGACACTGCTTGAGAGCTATCAACTTGAACAACTTGTTTTGTCCAAGAACTCTGCAAAATAGAAGTTCTATGGTAAAAAAGAAATACTTATTATATAAGCTCTCTGGATTTCCGATGGTAACTAAGATTTAAGTATTTGATACTGCATATGAAGAACTACTATGCTAAATCATGCACGATAATGTGACACACGAAGAACACATCTGATTTTTCTTTTGCTATTTTTCCCTTCAGTGAGAAGTTTGGATAATTAATTCTTTCTAATTATTAAAGCTTTTGCCAAATATCCAAAACTTGCAGAGCATTGCACTTTCCTTTGTCGGCAAGCTACAAAATTTAAAATACAATATTAAAGCAGCACTGTTGTGCTAGTTCGTGCCAATGAAAAGGGCAAAATTGCAGACACAAGCCCTTTCTCAGTTTCAGCAATTACTGTAAAAAATTAGTACAACAGGGATTTATTATCCCGACTACTTTATGTTTCTAGCCTTGTAGCATAGGTGCGATAACTATAAACGGAATCCGGCTGCACTATACCTTACCAAATTGCTTTCATAGAACACAAACAACAATATAGTCTCAAACAACAGATTATTTGCCCTTATTGGTAGCTCATTAACTTACTGTAATGGTCCAATTGGTATACATTATTCTTTTTTAATAATGGTGGTGTCCAAGCCAGCTTCTGCACACCTCGAGTATTCCACTGTGTACTTGTTGCCTCTCACTAGCACAGGTACCAGATAACTCTGCCCACTAATGCTTAGGCATATGAGAAGAGATCACCTAGTGTTGCATTAATATACCCTCTCAGAACCTGATTTACACATTTTATGAAGTGTTAATCTTGTAAAACAAGAAATCCCCTCAATCATCTTACACTTAAAATTGCTGTTTCAAAGAAGAGTCTTAGCTTGAATTTAAGGCTACTCCCATCACATATTAATCTTCAAGTTGCTAATAAAGTAATGTCAAAGAAACCTGATAATTACTTGTAATGCTTATCAAACACAAATTAGACTGATTCCGTTCGATACTACTTGTTGAAACCAAAAATACATTTGCCGCTCTCATCTCTCTTTTTTGCTATATATTTTCCTCTTCTTTCTCTTTCTTCCATTTTAACCATTTCTTGATCTTTTCCCTGTTTTTACTACACAAGAGAAGCCACCCTCCCATAATTAAGTTAAAATGAAAATTGGCATTTTGCATATGAAAGAAGACTTGAGTTGCTAATGAGATAGTTGTACACAAAATAATAGATTTATATATATATATCTCAAGCAATATGACGTTCTGTCAGGAAAACATTCACAAGTTGGTGACACACAAGCTTTTCGGAGGTATTCTTTGCCCACCTGAAAATTGCCATTTCTAAATAAATGTTATCATATGTGGCGTATGATCATGAGAACTAATGAACTATCAATTAGACTAAGAAAAGAAAAAAGGCAAAAAAGATGATACATATAGTTCAATAGTTTTAGTTGATTGCTTATATATTTCTAACGAGGCAGAACATCGCCAGAAACAATAATGATATCTATTTGTCTTACTTTAACAGCAGAAACAACAACAACATACCCAGTGTAATCCCACAAGTGGGGTCTGGGGAGGGTAGAGTGTACGCAAACCTTAACCCTACCTTAGGTGGTAGAGAGGTTGTTTCCCATAGACCCTCGGCTCAAGGAAAAAAAAATTCAAAGCAGGTCGAAAAAAGAAAGACTTAACAGGAGTGAAGAAGTCATGGCAAAATACTCTAGAGAGCATGTCAAAGCATTCTGAAAAAGAAAACGTAACTACAACAAAATAATACGATAATCGAAGTGCAAGAAAACAACAGGTAATAATAGACATCGAAGGACAAGAAACTCCCCGAGTGATACTACGACTACTACTATGGAAATATAAGCGAGAGACCGCTCTACTACCTACTAATGTTCCACCCTAATTCATGTCCTCCACAACCTCCTATCTAAGGTCATGTCCTCGGTAAGCTGAAACTGTACCATGTCCTGTCTAATCACCTCTCCTCAATACTTCTTCAGCCTACCTCTACCTCTCCTGAAACCATCCATAACCAACCCCTCACACCTTCGCACTGGAGCATTTGTACATCTCCTCTTCACATATCCGAACCATCTCAACCTTGCCCTCCACCGAGGGCACTCCCACCTTGTCCCGGATATCTTCATTTCTAATCTTATCACTCCTAGTGTGGCCACAGATCCATCGCAACATCCTGATCTCCGCAACTTAAACAACAAGAACTAAATAATTAAACATATAACACATGGTACAGAAGGATTCCTATGTTTTAAGATGCTCATTTTCAAGGAACTATGAAAAGTTTACATCAATCAAATCTATGAAATAATATGAAAAATTGCAACATGCCTGAGTGCAATCTTTATCATCCCAATACGTATAAAAAGATGAACTAGAAAAGAGAAACATATGTATAAAAAGATGAACTAGAAAAGAGGAAGAAAATTGCAATACCTGTGTATCACTTTCATCATCACTTCCATTTCCAAGAGGAGCATTTCCCTGATTATCTTCCCCGTGATAGCTACCATTGTTGTTGCCAGATTGTTCGCTGCTCTTTGACTTTACAGATTTTTGGGTTTGTGTACCACTTCCGCTCCCACTTCCACTAGACTGAGAAATGGAAATGAATCAACAACAGAGAGGAAGGACATATATTGGTGGCTAGTTTTAAAAGGTGCAATTGCATGTCCTAAACAAAAGAAAGAGGGCTAGTAAACAAATTCTGTCACATTAATGAACAGAAGATCATGGCCAATGTTATCCTAATTAACTGAATAGTGGTGACTTACACTTTGGCATCTTCTCCAGATATGCTGCCATAGGTTCTTGAGCTCATTCTTTCGTATAGGTTTTACGAGGAAGTCAACTGCACCTTTTGACAAACACTTGAAGACTAAACCCACCGAATCATGAGATGACATCACTGCACATGACCCTCATCAGGTGTAGATAAAAATGGGATAAACATGAAAATCAAAAGCCAAACAGTACAGAGTCCCCCCCCCCCCCCCCACCCCACACACACACACCCTAATTGGTACTATTTTCTAGTATCTTCCAGGCTTGCAATCCATTAGCTGCTTGTATAACTGCAGATAACCAATTAATGTAGAGATTATAAGAGCCATAAAGATGGTAAAGTAGCAACCAAGTAAAATATATTTTTACTTAAATTAAAAATTAAAGAAATGGAAATGAAGGACATTGGCCAGTCAGCTAAGCTGTTTCAACTAAAGTTTATTAATTTACCAAACAAGTAATATTTTCTCAACTGAACATCACATGTGATGAAACTTGAGACTTCACCTGGACGAACACTGCCACATTTCTGCTGCCAGTTTATAGCTTGAGCTGATAGCTATAGCATATGATACTCAACAAGACTTCACTTTATCAATGTACAAGTTCAGGTTAATTTAACTAGATTGATTGAAGATATTGCTATCCCTTCAACTGCAGTTGCTCTTGGATTTTCGGTTAACGTTAATTGCATGACATAACACGAGGTTTATACAAAATATGATTCAATTTGACTTGTATAAGGAAACATAAGGAATTCTGAACAGATTTCAGGCAAAAAGAAGGCTTCGTCATACTTTCACATTGGACTCGTCTAGATTGATGATATCTCGGCTCGACTATCAATGGAATTATATCACCGAAAAAAATCCCTATTTCCCGTTCCGTGCCACGTTTAAAATCCTAAAACCCCACGTTTGCCCCTCCAAACCAACGTGCGCCATTAAATAGTTCATCGCGGACGCCCACGAAAAATTACGGCCAAAATACCGCCGGACGCACATATCACACAAAATCCATTGACTATAACACACGAAAAAACCGAAAAATTCCTATTTCTCGTTCCGGGTCACGTTTGAAATCCTAAAACCCCACGTTTGCCCTTCTGAACCAACGCGCGCCATTAAATAGGTCGTCGCAGACGCCCACAAAAACTTTCGGCCAAAATGCCGCCAGACGCACATATCACACAAAATCCATGGACTATAACACACGAAAAAACTGAAAAATCCCTATTTCCCGTTCCGGGCCACGTTTGAAATCCTAAAACCCCACGTTTGCCCCTCCGAACCAACGCGCGCCATGAAATAGGTCGTCGCGGACGCCCATGAAAAATTTAGGCCAAAATACCGCCGGACGCACATATCACACAAAATCCATGGACTATAATACACAAAAAAACTGAAAAATCCCTATTTCCCGTTTTGGGCCACGTTTGAAATCCTAAAATCTCACGTTTGCCCCTCCGAACCAACGCGCGCCATTAAATAGGTCGTCGCGGACGCCCACGAAAAATTTCGACCAAAATACTTCCGGACGCACATATCACACAAAATCCATGGACTATAACACACGAAAAAACTGAAAAATCCCTATTTCTCGTTCCGTGCCACGTTTGAAATCCTAAAACCCCACGTTTGCCCTTCCGAACCAACGCGCGCCATTAAATAGGTCGTCGCGGACGCCCACGAAAATTTTTGGCCAAAATACCGCCGGACGCACATATCACACAAAAATCCATGGACAATAACACACGAAAAAATCGAAAAATCCCTATTTCCCATTGCGGGCCACGTTTGAAATCCTAAAACCCCATGTTTGCCCCTCCGAACCAACGCGCGCGATTAAATTTGTCGCCGCGGAGGCCCACGAAAATTTCGGCCAAAATACCGCCGGACGCAGATATCACACAAAATCCATAGACTATAACATACGAAAAAATAAAAAAATCCCTATTTCCTGTTCCGGGCCACGTTTGAAATCCTAAAACCCCACGTTTGCCCTTTCGAACCAACGCGCGCCATTAAATAGCTCGTCTCGGACGCCCACAAAAATTTTCGGCCAAAATACCGCTGGAAGCACATATCACACAAAATCCATGGAATATAACACACGAAAAAACCAAAAAATCCCTATTTCCCGTTCCGGGCCACGTTTGAAATCCTAAAACCCCATGTTTTCCCCTTAGAACGAACGCGCGCCATTTAATAGGTCATCGCGGACGCCAACGAAAAATTTCGGCCAAAATATCGCCGGACGCACATATCACACAAAATCCATGGACTATAACACACGAAAAAACTGATAAATCCCTATTTCCCATTCCGGGCCACGTTTGAAATCCTAAAACCCCACGTTTTCCCCTCCGAACCAACGCGCACAATTAAATAGGACATCGCAGACGCCCACGAAAAATGTTCGGCCAAAATACCGCCGGACGCACATATCACACAAAATCCATGGACTATAACACACGAAAAGACCGAAAAATCCCTATTTCCAGTTTCGGGCCACATTTGAAATCCTAAAACCCCACGTTTGCCCCTCCGAAACAACGCGCGCCATTAAATAGGTCGTCGCGGACGCCCAAAAAAACATTCGGCTAATATATCGCCGGACGCACATATCATACAAAATCTATGGACTATAACACACGAAAAAACTGAAAATCCCTATTTCCCGTTCCGGACCACGTTTGAAATCCTAAAACCCCACGTTTGCCCCTCAAAACCAACGCGCACCATTAAATAGGTCGTCGCGGACGCCAATGAAAAATTTCTGCCAAAATACCGCCGGATGCACATATCACACAAAATTCATGGACTATAACACACGAAAAAACCAAAAAATCCCTATTTCCCGTTCCGGGCCACGTTTGAAATACTAAAACCCCACGTTTGCCCCTTCGAACCAACACACGCCATTAAATAGGTCGTCGCGGATGCCCATGAAAATTTCAGCCAAAATACTGTCGGACGCACATATCACACAAAATCCATGGACTATAACACACGAAAAAACCAAAAAATCCCTATTTCCCGTTCCGGCCACGTTTGAAATCCTAAAACCCTACCTTTTCCCCTCCGAACCAACGCGCGCCATTAAATAGGTCATCGCGAACGCCCCACGAAATATTTCGGCCAAAATACCGCCGGACGCAGATATCACACAAAATCTATGGACTATAACACACGAAAAAATCAAAAAATCCCTATTTCCCGTTCCGGGCCACGTTTGAAATCCTATGACCCACGTTTACCCCTCCAAACCAACGCGCGCCATGAAATAGGTCATCGCGGACGCCCACGAAAAATTTCGGCCAAAATACCACCTGATGCACATATCACACAAAATCCATGGACTATAACACACGAAAAAATCGAAAAATCCTTATATCTCGTTCTGGGCCACGTTTGAAATCCTTAAACCCCACGTTTGCCCCTCCGAACCAACGTGCGCCATTAAATAGGTCGTCGTGGACGCCCATGAAAAATTTCAGCCAAAATACTGTCGGACGCACATATCACACGAAATCCATGGACTATAACACACGAAAAAATTAAAAAATCCCTATTTCCCGTTCCAGGCCATGTTTGAAATCCTAAAACCCCACATTTTTACCTTCGAACCAACGCGCGCCATTGAATACGTCGTCGCGGATGCCCACGAAAATTTTTGGCCAAAATACCGCCGGACGCACATATCACACAAAATCCATGGACTATAACACACGAAAAAACCGAAAAATCCCTATTTCCCATTTCGGTCCACGTTTGAAATCCTAAAACCCCATGTTTGCCCCTCCGAACCAACGCGCGCCATTGAATAGGTCGTCGCGGACGCCCACGAAAAATTTCAACCAAAATATACCGCCGGACGCACATATCACACAAAATCCATGGACTATAACACACGAAAAAATGGAAAAATCCCTCTTTCCCATTCCGGGCCACGTTTGAAATCCTAAAACCCCACGTTTTCCCCTACAAACCAACGCGCGCCATTAAATAGGTCGTCGCGGACGCCCACAAAAAATTTCGGCCAAAATATCGTTGGACGCACATATCACACGAAAAAATCGAAAAATCCCTATTTCCCGTTTCGGGCCACGTTTGAAATCCTAAAACCCCATGTTTGCCCCTCCGAACCAACGTGCGCCATTAAATAGGTCGTCGGGGACGCCCACGAAAAATTTCTGCCAAAATACCGCCGGATGCACATGTCACACAAAATCCATGGACTATAACACAAGAAAAAACTGAAAAAACCTTATTTCCCGTTCCGGGCCACGTTTGAAATCCTAAAACCCCACGTTTTCCCCTACGAACCAACGCGCGCCATTATAGGTCATCGCGGACACCCACGAAATATTTTGGCCAAAATATCACCGGACGTACATATCACACAAAATCCATGGACTATAACACACGAAAAAACCGAAAAATCCCTATTTCCCGTTACGGGCCACGTTTGAATTCCTAAAACCCCACGTTTGCCCCTCTGAACCAACGCGCGCCATTAAATAGGTCTTCGCGGACGCCCACGAAAAATTTCGGCCAAAATACCGCCGGACGCACATATCACACAAAATCCATGGACTATAACACACGAAAAAACTAAAAAATCCCTATTTTCCGTTCCGGGCCACGTTTGAAATCCTAAAATCCCACGTTTGCCCCTCCGAACCAATGCGCACCATTAAATAGGTCGTCGCGGACGCCCACGAAAATTTTTGGCCAAAATACTGCCGGATGCACATATCACACAAAATACATGGACTATAACACACGAAAAAACCAAAAAATTCCTATTTCTCATTCCGGGCCACGTTTGAAATCCTAAAACCCCATGTTTGCCCCTCCGAACCAACGCACGCCATTAAATAGGTCATCGCGGACACCCACGAAATATTTCAGCCAAAATATCGCCGGACGTACATATCACACAAAATCCATGGACTATAACACACGACAAAACTGAAAAATCCCTATTTCCCGTTCTGGACCACGTTTGAAATCCTAAAACCCCACGCTTGCCCTTCCGACCCAACGCGAGCCATTAAATAGATCGCCGCAGACGCCCACAAAAATTTTTGGCATAAATATCGCCGGACGCACATATCACGCAAAATCAATGGACTATAACACACGAAAAAATTGAAAAGTCCCTATTTCCCGTTCCGGGCCACGTTTGAAATCCTAAAACCCCACGTTTGCCCCTCCAAACCAACACGCACTATTAAATAGGTCGTCGCGGACGCCCACAAAATTTTTTGGCCAAAATACTGCCGGACGCACATATCACACAAAATACATGGATTATAACACACGAAAAAACCAAAAAATCTCTATTTCCCATTCCGGGCCACGTTTGAAATCATAATACCCCACGTTTGCCCCTTCGAACTAACGCGCGCCATTAAATAGGTCGTCGCGGATGCCCACAAAAAATTTTGGCAAAAATACCGTCGGACGCACATATCACACAAAATCCATGGACTTATAACACACAAAAAAACTGAAAAATCCCTATTTCCAGGTTCCGGGCCACGATTGAAATCCTAAAACCCCACTTTTGGCCCTCCGAACCAACGTGCACCATTAAATAGGTCGTCGTGGACGCCCATGAAAAATTTCAGCCAAAATACTGTCGGACGCACATATCACACAAAATCCATGGACTATAACACACGAAAAAACGGAAAAATCCCTCTTTCCCGTTCCGGGCCACGTTTGAAATCCTAAAACCCCACGTTTTCCCCTACGAACCAACGCGCGCCATTAAATAGGTCATCGCGGACGCCCACAAAAAATTTCGGCCAAAATATCGCTGGACGCACATATCACACAAAATCCATGGACTATATCACACAAAAAAATCGAAAAATCCCTATTTCCCGTTCCGGGCCACGTTTGAAATCCTAAAACCCCACGTTTGCCACTCCGAACCAACGCGCGCCATTAAATAGGTCGTCGCGGACGCCCACGAAAAATTTCTGCCAAAATACTGTCGGACGCACATATCACACAAAATCCATGGACTATAATGATGTGCCGCCATTTTACTGCACTTTCCACTCCTTTTAACTAAGAACAATCGTACGTTTTTAAGCAACCGTCGTCGTTTTTGATGGTTTTATGTTATATTTGTAGGAAATGGAGGCAAACGTAGAAAAGGAAGGAAATACGATCAAAAGCGCGCCACTACTTAAGAGTGACGGCCACCATGATGGGCCGTCACACATGTGACGGTCCGTCACCCAGACCGTCAACCTGAGGCAGCACACTGCCTAGTGGCGACGGCCACCATGACGGGCCGTCAAGCTTGTGACGGTCCGTCACCTCAACCGTCACTTTAAGGCAGCACCACTGCGTAGTGGTGACGGCCACCGTGACGGTCCGTCAAGGTGGTGACGGTCTGTCACCCCAAGCAGTCAAGTTGAGACAGAACGCGACGCGGAATCTGAACGTTTTTGGGTTTACTTCCTGGACTCCTATAAATACCCTATGTTAGGTTTATTTTATTTATGCACTTACCAATTCATTACCCAATAGTTTTAGAAGAGTTTTTAGTCGATTGTGGAGAGCAACAACACGTTTTCTTGTTCTTGAATTCGTGTTCTTGATTTGTTCTTGGGATCTTGGTTTTTCTTGCTCTTGGATATTTGAAGATTGCTTTCATTATATTGTAAGAATCTCTTCTCCTTATTATGAATATGACTTTCTTCTTTTCTTCTTCTAGCATGATTAACTAAACTCCCACAACTAGGGTTGTGGGAGCCATGGCTAAAGTAGCGATATAGATTCCGGGTAGCGACGGGTTCAATATATATGATTGTCACGTTGTTAATCATTCATGCTTAACGTTTTCTAGTGGTTGCAAACATTAGAACATGCCTAGGTTTAATTTGCTTGAGTAAAGAAATTAAAACCGAGAAACTTGATTAACGACGAGGATTCGAGACTACCAACTCTCGTCTTATGATTAATGCTGTAACTAGATTAATCTACTTGATGTTTAGGATTGAAATCTAAAAGCACACCTTTTCAAGTTCGAGAGAATTGAGAAGTAAATTCGTCGATTTGGTTGAGAAACGTTTAGACGATACCATTAATTCAATCACATCGTGACACACATATAGAAAGAACCCGGTTAAGCTTAGAATCGACATTGTTATCAACGCCATGGTAAACACTTCCCTAGTTCACTCTCCTACTGATTATTTCTCATACATTATTGTTTGTTTTTGGTTCACAAGTTAATCACACAAAACTCCCCCTTTATTTACAGGAAACTATTGACCATTAGTCAACTAATTCACTAAAGACTTAATTCTCACCATATTCTCTGTGGGATCGACCCCAACCTTTGTTGGGTTCTATATTTGACAACGATCACTTACGCTTCTTAATTGGAGTGGTACTTTGAGCGTTATCAAATTTTGGCGCCGTTGCCAGGGAATACGGTTGTTTATTAAGTCCGGTGTGTTTATTTGACTCTTAGTCATACTTTCCTGCTTTTACGTTTATTTGTTGTTTTTGTTTTTGACAGGGTACAGAGTTGTGCATGCCAAGTACCCGGCGAACGTGTGAATCAACATTACCTTACGACCCCGAGCTTGCTAGAACGTTAAGGCGGAATATGGCCGCACAACAAGAGGCAGCAAGGCTCGCTGCAGAACTGCAGGCCCAACAAAATCTGAATGCTGGTGGTCTGCAGGACGATGTTATGCTGAATGATGAGGATATCGACTTGGATGGAGTTGGCGCTACGGGCGCCATTGCACTTCCACCGCTAGCGCCCGGAGCCAAGTTCAACATCACTAGCACGATGATCCAGCTGTTGAACTTGAGAGGAGTGTTCCGTGGTGCCGCTGGTGATGATCCAAACCAGCACCTGATGAATTTCGTGGGCATCTGCAAGTCGTTTGAGTTGCCTGGAGTAAGTCAGATAGCAATCAGGCTCAGGTTGTTTCCGTTGTCTCTGTCTGATGAGAAAGCATTGTGGTTGACAGAGCTGACCCCCGACTCTATCACAACTTGGGGAGAGTTGAAAGGAGCTTTCCTAGAAAGGTTCTTTCCTCCCTCTAGGATGATACAGTTGAGGGATGAGATTAGTAATTTCAGACAGCAACCTCACGAAGCATTGCACGAGACCTGGTTACGATTCAAAAAGAAGCTAACACAATGCCCTAACCATCAGTTGAACGATGAATTTTTGATGCAAACATTCTACAGGGCACTGAATTCGGCTACCAAGCCGACGTTGGACAACGCAGCAGGTGGAGCATTTATGGGTCGCACTTTTGCCGATGCCACAACTATTTTGGACAGGCTCACCAAAACCAACAGGGCCTGGCATACACGAGATTCAGAGGTAACATCTAGCACTTATGCAGTTGGTATGTCAGCTGAGCAGCGCAGAAAAGAGGAGGAGCGCGACCAAGACATGGCGCATCTAAAAACGCAGTTGGACCTACTGACAAAGCACTTGTTCTCAGGAGGTATGGAGAAGGTAAAAGTTGTAGGTTCCCAAGGTAGAGCAGCAGAGTTGGAAACTTATGAGGAGGCGAATTACTTGGGGGGTTTCCATGCCAATGGCCAAGGAAACCAAGGTCGGACCTATCAGAAGGACAACTACTATGAGAAAGCTGGTTACAGAGATCGCGATCAAGGAAACTGGAGGAATAACACTGATAGAGGTGGGTTATATGTACCACCTGGTAATCGGAACAAAGCTAGCAACGAGGCAGGGACTTCCAAGCTAGAGAACATGATGGCGAAGATGCTGCTGAAGGTAGAATCGACTGACTCTGGGGTGAAGGAGATAAGGACTGAGTTATCGGCCATGAGTCAAATAGTGGAGGCGCATTCCACTTCGATTAAGCAATTGGAGCAGCAAGTGGGCTTAATCTCGGCATCTCTAAACCAAAGAAAGACAGGTACCTTGCCGAGTGACACGATTCAAAACCCGAGGAATGACGCGAGCTGTATGGCGATCAATACAAGAAGCGGTAATATATTACCGGAATCACATCCGGTAATTCAGACTCAAGAGGGTGAGATCGCAGACGACAAGGAAGTTGAGGAGGCTACTCTAAAGCCCGCGGAGAAAAGCAAGGAAGCTGAAAAACTTCCAACTATGATGCCTCAACCACCACCTCCTTTCCCACAATGCCTGAAGAAGAAAGCCGAAGATGGTAAGTTCCTGAATTTCCTGACCATGCTCAAGCAAATATCAATAAACATCCCATTGGTGGAAGCGCTTGAACAAATGCCCAGTTATGCCAAGTTCATGAAGGACTTGATTACAAAGAAGAGGTCGGTAAGTTTTGAACCAGAAGACAACCTCCACCACTGCAGTGCTATTTCCTCAAGGTCGTTAGTAGACAAAAAAGAAGATCCAGGTGCGTTTACTGTTCCCTGTACTATTGGGAAACTCGGCTTCGGAAGAGCCTTGTTTGATCTTGGTGCTAGCATCAACCTGATGCCGCTAGCAGTCTATAAACAACTGGGTTTGGGAGCTCCTAAACCAACGTCCATGAGAGTGTTGATGGCTGACCGTTCGGTAAAGCGACCCGTGGGAATATTGTCTGATGTACTAGTAAAGATCGGTAAGCTTATCTTTCCAGCAGACTTTGTGATCTTGGATTGCGAAGTGGATTTTGAAGTTCCCATAATCTTGGGACGACCACTGTTAGCCACGGCAAGAGTGTTGGTTGATGATAACGCCCAAACTACACCTCTAATTAAAGAAGCGTAAGCGGTCGTAGTCAAATATAGAACCCAACAAAGGTTGGGGTCGAATCCCACAGAGAATATGGTGAAAGTTCAAGTCTTTAGTGAAGTATGTGACTAATAGTCAATAGTTTCCGGTAAATAAAAGGGGGGTTTTGTATGAACAAAAGCAAACAAAACAAATAATAAACGTGTGAGTTTTAATCAAGATGAGAGAACGAACTAGGGAAGTGTTTACCATGGCATTGGTAACAATGTCGATTTTAGGCTTAACCGGGTTCTTTCTATATGCGCATCACGATGTGATTGAATTAATTGTATCCTCTAAACATTTCTCAACCAAATAGACAAATTTACGTTTCAATTCTCTCAAACTTGAAAAGGTGTGCTTTTAGATTTCAATCCTAAACATCAAGTAGATTAATCTAGTTACAACATTAATCGTAAGACGAGAATTAGTAGTCTCGAATCCTCGTTGATAATCAAGTTTCCCAGTTTTAATCTCTTTACTCAAGCAAATTAAACCTAGGCATGTTCTAATGTTTGCAACCACTAGAAAACGTGAAATAATGTATGATTAACAACGTGACAACATATATATTTAACCCGTCGCTGCCCGGAATCTATATCGCTACTTTAGCCATGGCTCCCACAACCCTAGTTGTGGGAGGTTTAGTTAATCATGCTATAAAGAAAAGAGAAGAGAATTGTATTCATAATAAAGAGAAGGGATTCTTACAATAGAATGAAAACCAATCTTCAATTATTCCAAGAACAAGAAAAACCAAGATCCCAAGAACAAATCAAGAACACGAATTCAAGACGTGTAAAACGTGTTTCTTGATCTTCAAGTCTCTCCTAAAACTATTGGGAGAACTATATTAAAAAGCTTGACAACTCAATAATTAAAATAAACCTAACATAGGGTATTTATTGGAGTCTAGGAAACAAATCCCAAAAACGCTCGGATTCCGCATCGCAGACTGCCCAGGTGTGACGGCCAGGCTGACGGACCATCACTGGCTTGACGGACCGTCGCCTGGACCGTCACCCTTAGACAGTGCAAGGCCTCCACTTGACGATCACATGTGACGGACCGTCACATGGGTGACGGGCCGTCACTCAGGCCGTCACTCTTAGGCAGAATGTCGTTTTTCGCGTATTTCCTTCCGTTTCCATGTTTGTCTCCATTTCCTGAAAATACAACATAAAAACATCAAAAACGATAACGGTTGCTTGAAAACGTATGATTGTTCTAAGTTAAAGGAGTCGAAAGTGCCGTAAATTGGCGGCACATCAACACCCTCAACTTAAAACGTTCGCTTGTCCTCAAGCAACATAACATAAAAACAATACTACGACTCAACTAAGAAAACAAACTCGTGTCTCTAGCAACTCATGGTCATTCAACATCTTTTTCAATTAAATCAAGCTCCCTCGTAGCACACGAATGTATGAAACACTAACTTGCAAGGATCCAAACATGTCATTCCGATATGATAGAACACTTTACATACACACGCGCAGCTATCCTAGCAATCAATAGACAATACAGACATCTTGGTTCCCTCATCACAAAGAAATCCCTCATACAAGATTTGGGACTAGGTAAGCGCTCACCCTCACAAACGATTTCAAACAATGCACATGCGATAGCATAGTCTTGCCCTTACTATTCTATTTCAGTTCTTCAGAAAGCCGCTCAGGATCACTACAGGACTTGTTTAGGCTTGTAATGAGGCTTCAGGTGCAGGTAGGATACATTTAGGGGTTAGTGACTAAGCCCTCCTTGGAATCACCGGCATCTTATTTCCACTTTACTTACACTTACTTTCGTCCATCCTTATTCACCCTAGGTGCGGCCTCTTTATTTTGACACTTCGTTTTATTTCTTTTTCACTCTTTTTCATCTCTTTTCTAAGGCACACACCCGGAATTTTTATTCTATTCACAACCAATCTTCGCTATCCTCTTTTTCTTATCGTTCATCTCTATAGTAGCCACCCTCAACTTAGGCTGATTGCCTGGGTTGAGGTGCACAATGTCCATGGAAGGACCAGGGCCAAAACAGGGTTTACCTCTATAGTAGGCACCCTCAACTTAGGCTGATTGCCTGAGTTGAGGTGCACGATGTCCAAGGACGGACCAGGGCCAAAATAGGGATTCAAATTTAAACAGAAATGGTGATGGGTTATTGAAAGAATAAGATCAATTATGGCTCAAACAGGGATTAAAGGGATTATTTATATTTGGACGGTCTTTTAGGTTAAGTGGACTGCATACAAAAAGGGCCTGTGATCCTTTCCTAAGCAACCAAACTTCAAACTTAACAAAATAGACCGGGCAAGTTCTAGATGCATGCACAGAGTAAGAATTTATGACAATAATCTCACACACTCTTGGCACCAAGAAACTATATCGCTACCAACTATCAAACAACCGCTCGGATTAAGCATACTCATTCTAATCATAATCACACAATGACATTCAAAGATCCAGACAGTCAATCGTTTCAACTTAAGTACAAAACCAGTTTTTTTTTAAAGGGGCCTCATTTTAGTCAACAAAAATGCCATTCATCACTATAGACACTAAAAAAAACAAAAATTTAAACTAACAACCTAAACATGCCGGTTCTACTAGATAGCACACCGGAGGAAAAAGAAACACGACAATAAAAACCCTCGGTGGTGACTCATAGGTTTCCCCACACCCTCAACTTAGACTCATGCATTGTCCCTAATGCATCCATATGAAAGCTAAAAACTGTGAGAGAAAGGAATACCTGTGAAGTCGATATGACTTAGATTCTGGAATGATGTTGGAGAAAGCCAGGGTCTCCAAAACAAGAAAACTCGATGGAGTGTGGCGTTCCAGCTTCCTTTTGGGCTCCATCGCTAGTCGCGACAACTTCTTCGCTCTTTCTTTGCAGATTCTCTTGCGGTGTTTTCATTTTCTTGATTTATTTTCACCGCTTTCATTCACCTGCTCGTTCTTTTACGATCGCGACTTTACTCTCATAACAGCTCGGGTTTCAACACAACCCTTCTCCTCCAGATACACATCCGCAGGGACTTCCTCACTAGCATTGATGACCGCGACCACCCTCATGTCACTTGGTTGCTTCATCAATTTGGACACATCGAACTTGACCACTTCATAGTTCAATCGGAAGGTCAGCTCGTTTTTCTCCATGTCGACCAATGCTCTTGCTGTGGCTAACAATGGTCGTCCCAAGATTATGGGAACTTCTAAATCCACTTCGCAATCCAAGATCACAAAGTCAGCTGGGAATATAAGCTTACCGATCTTTACTAGCACATCAGACAATATTCCCACAGGTCTCTTTACTGAGCGGTCAGCCATCATCACTCTTATGGACATTGGTTTAGGAGCTCCCAAACCCAGTTGTTTATAGACGGCTAGCGGCATCAAGTTGATGCTAGCACCCAGATCACACAAGGCTTTCCCGAAGTTGAGCTTCCCAACAGTGCAGGGAACAGTAAACGCGCCTGGATCTTCCTTCTTTTCGACTAACGATCTAGAAGAAATAGCGCTGCAGTGGTGGAGGTTGTCTTCCGGTTCAAAACTTACCGACCTCTTCTTTGTAATCAAGTCCTTTATAAACTTGGCATAACCGGGCATTTGTTCCAGCGCTTCCACCAATGGTATGTTTATTGAAATCTGCTTCAGCATGGTCATGAAATTCAGGAACTTACCATCGTCAGCTTTCTTCTTCAAACATTGTGGGAAAGGAGGTGGTGGTCGAGGCATCATAGTTGGAAGCTTTTCAGCTTCCTTGCTTTTCTCCGCGGGCTTTGGAGTTTCCTCCTCTGCCGCCTCTTCATCATCCGCAACATCATCTTGAGTCTGAATTACCAGATATGATTCCGGTAACTTTTTCCCACTTCTTGTTGTGATCGCCATACAACTTGCGTCATTCCTCGGATGAGTCGTGTCACTCGGCAAGGTACCTATCTTCCTTTGGTCGATATTTGCCCCACTTGCTGCTCCAATTGCTTAATCGAAGTAGAATGCGCCTCCACTATTTGACTCATGGCCGATAACTCAGTCCTTATCTCCTTCACCCCAGAGTCAGTCGATTCTACCTTCAGCAGCATCTTCGCCATCATGTTCTCTAGATTGGAAGTCCCTGCCTCATTGCCAGCTTTGTCCCGATTACCAGGTGGTACATACAACCCACCTCTATCGGTGTTATTCCTCCAGCTACCTTGATCGCGATTGTAGCCAGCTTTCTCGTAGTAGTTGTCCTTCTGATAGGTCCGACCTTGGTTTCCTTGGCCATTGGCCTGGAAACCCCCCAAGTAATTCGCCTCCTCAGTTTCCAACTCTGCTCTACCTTGGGAACCCACAACTTGTACCTTCTCCATACCTCCTGAGAACAAGTGCTTGGTCAGTAGGTCCAACTGCGTTTTTAGATGCGCCATGTCTTGGTCGCGTTCCTCCTCTTTTCTGCGCTGCTCTGCTGACACACCAACTACGTAAGTACTAGCTGCCACCTCTGAGTCTCGTGTATGCCAGGCCCTGTTGGTTTTGGTTAGCCTGTCCAAAATAGCTGTGGCATCGGCAAAAGTGCGACCCATAAATGCTCCATCTGCTGCGTTGTCCAACGTCGGCTTGGTAGCCGAATTCAGTGCCCTATAGAATGTTTGCATCAAAAACTCGTCGTTCAGCTGATGGTTAGGGCATTGCGTCAGCTTCTTCTTGAACTGCAACCAGGTCTCGTGCAATGCTTCATGTGGTTGCTGCCTGAAGTTGCTAATCTCGTCCCTCAACTGTATCATCCGAGAGGGAGGAAAGAACCTTTCTAGGAAAGCTCCTCTCAACTCTCCCCAAGTTGCGATAGAGTCGGGGGTCAGTTCTGTTAACCACAACGCTGCCTCATCAGACAGAGACAACGAAAACAACCTGAGCCTGATTGCTGTTTGACTCACACCTGGCAGTTCGAACGACTTGCATATGCCCACGAAATTCATTAGGTGCTGGTTTGGATCATCACCAGCGGCCCCACGGAATACTCCTCTCAAGTTCAACAGCTGGATCATCGTGCTAGTGATGTTGAACTTGGCTCCGGGCGCTAGCGGTGGAAGAGCAATGACGCCCGTAGCGCCAGCTCTATCTAAGTCGAGGTCCTCATCATTCCGTGCGACATCATCCTGCAGCCCACCAGCATTCAAATTTTGTTGGGCCTGCAGTTCTGCAGCGATCCTTGCTGCCTCTAGTTGTGCGGCCATATTCCGCCTTAACGTTCTAGCAAGCTCGGTGTCGTAAGGTAATGTTGATTTACCCGAGCGCATGGTACTTGGCATGCACAACTCTGTACCCTGTCAAAAACAAAAACAACAAATAAACGTAACAGCAGAAAAGTATGACTAAGAGTCAAATAAACACACCGGACTTAACAAACAACCGTATTCCCCGGCAACGGCGCCACTTTTTGATAACGCCCAAACTACACCTCTAATTAAAGAAGCGTAAGCGGTCGTAGTCAAATATAGAACCCAACAAAGGTTGGGGTCGAATCCCACAGAGAATATGGTGAAAGTTCAAGTCTTTAGTGAAGTATGTGACTAATAGTCAATAGTTTCCGGTAAATAAAAGGGGGGTCTTGTGTGAACAAAAGCAAACAAAACAAATAATAAACGTGTGAGTTTTAATCAAGATGAGAGAACGAACTAGGGAAGTGTTTACCATGGCATTGGTAACAATGTCGATTTTAGGCTTAACCGGGTTCTTTCTATATGCGCATCACGATGTGATTGAATTAATTGTATCGTCTAAACGTTTCTCAACCAAATAGACAAATTTACTTTTCACTTCTCTCGAACTTGAAAAGGTGTGCTTTTAGATTTCAATCCTAAACATCAAGTAGATTAATCTAGTTACATCATTAATCATAAGACGAGAATTAGTAGTCTCGAATCCTCGTTGATAATCAAGTTTCCCGGTTTTAATCTCTTTACTCAAGCAAATTAAACCTAGGCATGTTCTAATGTTTGCAACCACTAGAAAACGTGAAATAATGTATGATTAACAACATGACAACATATATATTTAACCCGTCGCTGCCCGGAATCTATATCGCTACTTTAGCCATGGCTCCCACAACCCTAGTTGTGGGAGGTTTAGTTAATCATGCTATAAAGAAAAGAGAAGAGAATTGTATTCATAATAAAGAGAAGGGATTCTTACAATAGAATGAAAACCAATCTTCAATTATTCCAAGAACAAGAAAAACCAAGATCCCAAGAACAAATCAAGAACACGAATTCAAGACGTGTAAAACGTGTTTCTTGATCTTCAAGTCTCTCCTAAAACTATTGGGAGAACTATATTAAAAAGCTTGACAACTCAATAATTAAAATAAACCTAACATAGGATATTTATAGGAGTCTAGGAAACAAATACCAAAAACGCTCGGATTCCGCGTCGCGGACTGCCCAGGTGTGATGGCCAGGCTGACGGACCGTCACTGGCTTGACGGACCGTCGCCTGGACCGTCACCCTTAGACAGTGCAAGGCCTCCACTTGACGGTCATATGTGACGGACCGTCACATGTGTGACGGGCCGTCACTCAGGCCGTCACTCTTAGGCAGAATGTCATTTTTTGCGTATTTCCTTCTGTTTCCATGTTTGTCTCCATTTCCTGAAAATACAACATAAAAACTTCAAAAACGACAATGGTTGCTTGAAAACGTACGATTGTTCTAAGTTAAAGGAGTCGAAAGTGTCGTAAATTGGCGGCACATCAGTTGACATGGAAAGAAATGAACTGACCTTCAGACTAAACAATGAATTTGTCAAGTTCGATGTGTCCAAATTGATGAAGCAACCAAGTAACATGAGGGTGGTCACGGTCGTTAATGTTATTGAGGAAACTCCTACGGATGTGCATCTTGAGGAGAAGGGTTTGGTCGAGACTCTAGCTGTTGTGAGAAGGATGCTGCGAGAAGGGAAACATGTAGAGGAAGGCGGTGAAAATAGATCAAGGAAACGAAAACACCGCAAGAGAATCTGCAAAGAAAGAGCGAAGAAGTTGTCACGACTAGCTGTGGAGCCAATGAAAGAAAAAGCTGGAACGCAACATGAGGTTGTCGCGTGCACACACTCCATCGAGTTCTCCTATTTTGGAGACCCTGGCGGTCTCCAACATCATTCCAGAATCTGAGTCCTATTGACTTCACAGGTATTCCTTTCTCTCACAGTTTTTAGCTTTCATATGGATGCATTGGGGACAATGCATGAGTCTAAGTTGAGGGTGTGGGGAAACCTGTGAGTCACCACCGAGGGTTTTTGTTGTCGTGTTTCTTTTCCCTCCGGTGTGCTATCTAGTAGAACCGGCATGTTTAGGTTGTTATTTTAAATTTTGTTAGTTGTTTTCTTGTGTCTATAGCAAAGCATCATGGCATTTTCTTGACTAAAACGAGGCCCCTTTAAAAATTTTCTGGTTTTGTACTTATGGTTGAAACGATTGACTGTCTGGATCCTTGAATGTCATTGTGTGGTTATGATTAGAATAAGTATGCTTAAGCCGAGCGGTTGTTTTGATAGTTGGTAGTGGTATGGTTTCTTGGTGCCAAGTGTGTGTGAGCGTATTGTTATAAATTCTTACTCTGTGCATGCATCTAGAACTTGCCCGGTCTATTTTGTTAAGTTTAAAGTTTGGTTTCTTAGGAAAGGATCACATGCCTTTTTTGTGTGCAGTCCACTTAACCTATAAGACCGTCCAAGTGCAAATAGTCCCTTTGAACCCTGCTTGAGCCATAATTGACCTTGTTCTTTCAATAACCTGTCACCGTTCCTGTTTAACTTTGAATCCCTATTTTGTCCCTGGTCCTTCCTTGGACATCGTGCACCTCAACTCAGGCAATCAGCCTAAGTTGAGGGTGGCTACTATAGAGGTAAACCCTGTTTTGGCCCTGGTCCTTCCGTGGACATTGTGCACCTCAACGCAGGCAATCAGCCTAAGTTGAGGGTGGCTACTATAGAGGTGAATGATAAGAAAAAGAGGATGGAGAAGATTGGTTGTGAAGAGAATGAAAATTCGGGTGTGTGCCTAAGAAAAGAAAAAAAGAAGAAGAAGATGAAATAGAACGAAAAAGAAAGAAAAAAGAATTGTCAAAATAAAGAGGGCGCACCTGTAGCTAGAAAGAAGGAAATAAAAAGGTGAATAAGGATGGACAAAGTAAAGTTATGTGGTAATAAGATGTCGGTGGTTCCAAGGAGGGCTTAGTCACTAACCCTTAAATGTATCCTACCTGCACCTGACGCCTCATTACAAGCCAAAACAAGCCCTGTAGTGATCCTGAGCGGCTTTCTGAAGAACTGAAATAAAATAGTAAGGGCAAGATTATGGTATCGCATGTGCATTGTTTGAAATCGTTTGTGAGTGTGAGCGCTTACATAGTCCCAAATCTTGTGTGTGGGATTTCTTTGTGGTGAGGGCACCAAGATTTCCGTATTGTCTATTGATTGTTAGGATAGCTGCGCGTGTGTATGTAGAATGTTCTATCATATCGGAATGACATGTTTGGATCCTTGCAAGTTAGTGTTTCATACATTTGTGTGCTACGAGGGAGCTTGATTTAAAATTGAATAAGATGTTGAATGACCATGAGTTGCTAGAGACATGAGTTTGTTTTCTTAGTTGAGTCGTGTTATTGTTTTCTTTTATGTTATGTTGCTTGAGGACAAGCGAACATCTAAGTTGAGGGTGTTGATGTGCCGCCATTTTACGGCACTTTCGACTCCTTTTAACTAAGAACAATCGTACGTTTTTAAGCAACCGTCGTCGTTTTTGATGGTTTTATGTTATATTTGTAGGAAATGGAGACAAACGTAGAAAAGGAAGGAAATACGATCAAAAGCGCGCCACTGCTTAAGAGTGACGGCCACCATGACGGGCCGTCACACATGTGACGGTCCGTCACCCAGACCGTCAACCTGAGGCAGCACACTGCCTAGTGGCGACGGCCACCATGATGGGCCGTCAAGCTTGTGATGGTCCGTCACCTCAATCGTCACCTTAAGGCAGCACCACTGTCTAGTGGTGACGGCCAACGTGACGGTCCGTCAAGGTGGTGACGGTCCGTCACCCCAAGCCGTCAAGTTGAGACAGAACGCGACGCGGAATTTGAACGTTTTTGGGTTTACTTCCTGGACTCCTATAAATACCCTATGTTAGGTTTATTTTATTTATGCACTTACCAATTCATTACCCAATAGTTTTAGAAGAGTTTTTAGTCGATTGTGGAGAGTAACAACATGTTTTCTTGTTCTTGAATTCGTGTTCTTGATTTGTTCTTGGGATCTTGGTTTTTCTTGTTCTTGGATATTTGAAGATTGCTTTCATTATATTGTAAGAATCTCTTCTCCTTATTATGAATATGACTTTCTTCTCTTCTTCTTCTAGCATGATTAACTAAACTCCCACAACTAGGGTTGTGGGAGCCATGGCTAAAGTAGCGATATAGATTCCGGGTAGCGACGGGTTCAATATATATGATTGTCACGTTGTTAATCATTCATGCTTAACATTTTCTAGTGGTTGCAAACATTAGAACATGCCTAGGTTTAATTTGATTGAGTAAAGAGATTAAAACCGAGAAACTTGATTAACGACGAGGATTCGAGACTACCAACTCTCGTCTTATGATTAATGCTGTAACTAGATTAATCTACTTGATGTTTAGGATTGAAATCTAAAAGCACACCTTTTCAAGTTCGAGAGAATTGAGAAGTAAATTCGTCGATTTGGTTGAGAAACGTTTAGACGATACCATTAATTCAATCACATCGTGACACACATATAGAAAGAACCCGGTTAAGCTTAGAATCGACATTGTTATCAACGCCATGGTAAACACTTCCCTAGTTCACTCTCCTACTGATTATTTCTCATACATTATTGTTTGTTTTTGGTTCACAAGTTAATCACACAAACCCCCCCCCCCCTTTATTTACAGGAAACTATTGACCATTAGTCAACTAATTCACTAAAGACTTAATTCTCACCATATTCTCTGTGGGATCGACCCCAACCTTTGTTGGGTTCAATATTTGACAACGATCGCTTACGCTTCTTAATTGGAGTGGTACTTTGAGCGTTATCATATAACACACGAAAAAACCAAAAAATCCCTATTTCTCGTTTCGAGCCAATTTTGAAATCCTAAAACAACACGTTTTCCCCTCTGATCCAACGCGCGCCATTAAATAGGTCGTCGCGGACGCCCACGAAAAATTTTGGCCAAAATATCGCCGGACGCACATATCACACAAAATCCATGGACTATAACACACGAAAAAACTGAAAAATCACTATTTCCCATTCCGGGCCACTTTTGAAATCCTAAAACCCACGTTTGCCCCTCCGAACAAATGCGCACCATTATATAGGTCGTCACGGACGCCCACGAAAAATTTCAGCCAAAATACTGTCGGACGTACATATCACACAAAATCCATGGACTATAACACACGAGAAAACCGAAAAATCCCTATTTCTCATTCCGTGCCACGTTTGGAATCCTAAAACCCCACGTTTTCCCCTCTGAACAAACGCGCGCCATTAAATAGGTCATCGCGAACGCCCACGAAAAATTTTGGCCAAAATACCGCCGGACGCACATATAACACAAAAATCCATGGACAATAACACACGAAAAAACCGAAAAATCCCTATTTCCCATTGCGGGCCATGTTTGAAATCCTAAAACCCCACGTTTGTCCCTCCGAACCAACGAGCACGATTAAATTTGTCGCCGCGGACGCCCACAAAAATTTCGGCCAAAATACCGCCGGACGCAGATATCACACAAAATCCATGGACTATAACATACGAAAAAACCAAAAAATCCCTATTTCCTGTTCCGGGCCACGTTTGAAATTCTAAAACCCCACGTTTGCCCCTTCGAACCAACGCGCGCCATTAAATAGCTCGTCTCGGACGCCCACAAAAAATTTTGACCAAAATACCGCTGGAAGCACATATCACACAAAATCCATGGAATATAACACACGAAAAAACCAAAAAATCTCTATTTCCCGTTCCGGGCCACGTTTGAAATCCTAAAACCCCATGTTTTCCCCTCAGAACGAACGCGCGCCATTTAATAGGTCATCGCGGATGCCCACGAAAACTTTTGACCAAAATATCGCCGGACGCACATATCACACAAAATCCATGGACTATAACACACGAAAAAACTGATAAATCCCTATTTCCCGTTTCGGGCCACGTTTGAAATCCTAAACCCCCACGTTTTCCCCTCCGAACCAACGCGCACAATTAAATAGGTCGTCGCGGACGCCCACGAAAAAGTTCGGCCAAAATACCGCCGGACGCACATATCACACAAAATCCATGGACTATAACACACGAAAAAACTGAAAAATCCCTATTTCCCATTTCGGGCCACGTTTGAAATCCTAAAACCCCACGTTTGCCCCTCCGAAATAACGCGCGCCATTAAATATGTCGTCGCGGACGCCCACGAAAATATTCGGCCAAAATATCGCCGGACGCACATATCATACAAAATCCATGGACTATAACACACGAAAAAACTGAAAATCCCTATTTCCCGTTTCGGACCACGTTTGAAATCCTAAAACCCCACGTTTGCCCCTACAAACCAACGTGCGCCATTAAATAGGTCGTCGTGGACGCCCACAAAAAATTTCTGCCAAAATACCGCCGGATGCACATATCACACAAAATCCATGGACTATAACACACGAAAAAACCAAAAAATCCCTATTTCCTGTTCCGGGCTACGTTTGAAATACTAAAACCCCACGTTTGACCCTCCGAACCAACACACGCCATTAAATAGGTCGTCGCAGATGCCCATGAAAAATTTCAGCCAAAATACTGTCGAACGCACATATCACACAAAATACCTGGACTATAACACACGAAAAAACCAAAAAATCCCTATTTCCCGTTCCGACCACGTTTGAAATCCTAAAACCCCACCTTTTCCCCTCCGAACCAACGCGCGCCATTAAATAGGTCATCACGAACGCCCCACGAAAAATTTCGGCCAAAATACCGCCGGACGCAGATATCACACAAAATCCATGGACTATAACACACGAAAAAATCGAAAAATCCCTATTTCCCGTTCCGGGCCACGTTTGAAATTCTATGACCCCATGTTTACCCCTCCGAACCAACGCGCGCCATGAAATAGGTCGTCGCGGACGCCCACGAAAAATTTCGGCCAAAATACCGCCTGACGCACATATCACACAAAATTCATGGACTATAACACACGAAAAAATCAAAAAATCCCTATTTCTCGTTCTGGGCCACGTTTGAAATCCTTAAACCCCACGTTTGCCCCTCCAAACCAACGCCCGCCATTAAATAGGTCCTCGCGGACACCCACGAAATATATCGGCCAAAATACCGCCGGACGCACATATCACACAAAATCCATGGACTATAATACACGAAAAAACCAAAAAATCCCTATTTGCCGTTCCGGGCCACGTTTGAAATCCTAAAACCCCATGTTTTCCCCTCCGAACCATTGCGCGCCATTTAATAGGTCGTCGCGGACGTCCACAAAAACTTTCGGCCAAAATAACGCCGGACGCACATATCACACAAAATCCATGGACTATAACACACGAAAAAATCAAAAAATCCCTATTTCTTGTTCTGGGCCACGTTTGAAATCCTTAAACCCCACGTTTGCCCCTCCGAACCAACGCGCGCCATTAAATAGGTCCTCACGGACACCCACGAAAAATATCGGCCAAAATACCGCCGGACGCCTATATCACACAAAATCCATGGACTATAACACACGAAAAAACCAAAAAATCCCTATTTCCCATTCCGGACCATGTTTGAAATCCTAAAACCCCACGTTTTCCCCTCCGAACCAACGCACGCCATTAAATAGGTCCTCACGGACGTCCACGAAAAATTTCTGCCAAAATAATGCCGGACGCACATATCACACAAAATCCATGGACTATAACACACGAAAAAACCAAAAAATCCCTATTTCCCGTTCCGGGCCACGTTTGAAATCCTAAAACCCCACATTTGACCCTCTGAACCAACACACGCCATTAAATAGGTCGTCGCGGATGCCCATGAAAAATTTCAGCCAAAATATTTGATAACGCCCAAACTACACCTCTAATCAAAGATGCGTAAGCGGTCGTAGTCAATTATAGAACCCAACTAGGTTGGGGTCGAATCCCACAGAGAATATGGTGAGAATTAAGTCTTTAGTGAATTAGATAACTAATAGTCAATAATTTCCGGTAAATAAAGGGGGGGGTTTTGTGTGATTAAATTGTAAACAAAACAAATAATAAATGTATGAGTTTTAATCAATATGAGAGAATGAACTAGGGGAGTGTTTACCATCGCGTTGGCAACAATGTCGATTCTAAGCTTAACCGGGTTCTTTTTATATGCGCGTCACGATGTGATTGAATTTATGGTATCGTCTAAACATCTCTCGACCAAATAAACAAATTTCCTTTTCTATTCTCTTGACCTCGAAAAGATATGCTTTTTAGATTTCAATCCTAAACATCAAGTAGATTAATCTAGTTACAGCATTAATCATTAGACGAGAGTTAGTAGTCTCGAATCCTTGTTGTTAATCAAGTTTCCCGGTTTTAAATCTCTTTACTCAAGCAAACTTAAACCTAGGCATGTTCTAATGTTTGAAACCACTAGAAAACGTTAAATAATGAATGATTAACAACGTGACAATACATATATTGAACCCAACGCTACCCGGAATCTATATCGCTACGTTTGCCATGGCTCCCACAACCCTAGTTGTGGGAGGTTTAGTTACTCATGCTTGTAGAAGAACAAAAGAATGCAATATTCATAATAAAGAAAAGAGATCCTTACAATGTGTTGAGAACAATCTTTAATTAGTCCAAGAATAAGAACAACAAAATCCCAAGAAATATTCAAGAACACGAATTCAAGAAGTACAAAACGTGTTTCTTGCTCTCCAAGTCGACTAAAACTCCTAAAATTATTTAATAACGTGTGTAACAACTATTGGAAAGGTGATATGTAAAATAAACCTAACATAGGGTATTTATAGGAGTCTAGGAAACCAATCCCAAAAACGTCAGGATTCCGCGTAACCGACTGTCTCAACTTGATGGCCAGGCTGACGGACCGTCAAGCCAGTGACGGACCATCGCCTGGACCGTCACTGCTAACCAGTGAAGCTGCCTCAGGTGCTGCCTTGGTGTGACGGTCACTGTGACGGACCGTCACATGTGTGACGGGCCGTCACTCAGGCCGTCACTCTTATCCAGAATTCTCTTTTTCGCGTATTTCCTTCCATTTCCACGTTTGTCTCCATTTCCTGAAAATACAACATAAAAACATCAAAAATGACAACGGTTGCTTGAAAACGTACGATTGTTCTTAGTAAAAGGAGTCGAAAGTGCTGTAAATTGGCGGCACATCAACACCCTCAACTTAAAACGTTCGCTTGTCCTCAAGCAACATGACACAAAACAATAATACGACGACTCAACTAAGCAAACAAACTCGTGTCTTTAGCAACTCATGGTCGTTCAACATCTCATTCAATTTTAAATCAAGTTCCCTCGTAGCACACAAATGTATGAAACACTAACTTGCAAGGATCCAAACATGTCATTCCGATATGATAGAACCTTATGCATACACACGCGCAACTATCCTAAAAATCAATAGACAATACAGACATCTTGGTGCCCTCACCACAAAGAAATCCCACACACAAGATTTGGGACTAGGTAAGCACTCACACTCACAAACGATTTCAAACAATGCACATGCGATACCATAGGCTTGCCCTTACTATTCTATTTCAGCTCTTCAGAAAGCCGCTCAGGATCACTACAGGACTTGTTTAGGCTTGTAATGAGGCTTCAGGTGCAGGTATGATACATTTAGGGGTTAGTGACTAAGTCCTCCTTGGAACCATTGACATCATATTACCACATAACTTCACTTTGTCCATCCTTATTCACCTTTTTATTTCCTTGTTTCTAGCTACAGGTGCGGCTTCTATTTTGACAATTCTTTTTATTTATTTTTCGCTCTTTTTCATCTCTTTTTTTTTCTTTCTTTTCTTAGGCACACACCCGACTTTTCATTCTATTCACAACCAATTTTCACTATCCTCTTCTTCTTGTCATTCACCTCTATAGTAGCCACCCTCAACTTAGGCTGATTGCCTGGGTTGAGGTGCACAGTGTCCATGGAAGGACCAGGGCCAAAACTAGGGATTCAAAGTTAAACGGGAATGGTGACAGGTTATTGAAAGAATAAGGTCAATTTTGGCTCAAACAGGGATCAAGGGATTATTTATATTCGGACGGTCTTTTAGGTTAAGTGTACTGCACACAAAAAGAGCCTGTGATCCTTTTCTAAGCAACCAAACTTCAAACCTAACAAAATAGACCGGGCAAGTTCTAGATGCATGCACAGAGTAAGAATTTATAACAATAATCTCACACTCACTTGGCACCAAGAAACTATATCGCTACCAACTATCAAACAACCGCTCGGCTTAAGCATACTCATTCTAATCATAACCACACAATGACATTCAAGGATCCAGACAGTCAATCGTTTCAACATAAGTACAAAACCAAAAAATTTTTAAAGGGCCTTGTTTCAGTTAAGAAAATGCCATGCCATGCTTGCTATAGACAACCTAAACATGCCGGTTCTACTAGATAGCACACCGGAGGGAAAAGAACTCGGCAACAAAAACCCTCGGTGGTGACTTACAAGTTTCCCAACACCCTCAACTTAGACTCATGCATTGTCCCCAATGCATACATATGAAAACTAACAATGTGAGAATAAAGGAATACCTGTGAAGTCGATATGACTCAGATTCTGGAACGATATTGGAGACCACCAGGGTCTCCAAAGCAAGGGAACTCGATGGAGTGTGGCGTTCCAGCTTCCTTTTTGGGCTCCATCGCTAGTCGCGACAACTTCTTCGCTCTTTCTTTGCAGATTCCCTTGCGGTGTTTTCGTTTTCTTGATTTATTTTCACCACTTTCCTTCACCTGCTCGTTCTTTTGCGATCGCGACTTTACTCTCATAACCGCTCGGGTTTCAACACAACCCTTCTCCTCAAGATGCACATCCGCAGGAGCTTCCTGGTTGTACGATTGTTTAATAGCATTGATGACCGCGACCACCCTCATGTCACTTGGTTGCTTCATCAATTTGGACACATCGAACTTGACCACTTCATTGTTCAGCCTGAAGGTTAGTTCGTTTCTCTCCATGTCAACCAATACTCTTGCCTTGGCTAGCAATGGTCGTCCCAAGATTATGGGCACTTCAAAATCCACTTCGCAATCCAAGATCACAAAGTCAGCTGGGAAAATAAGCTTACCGATCTTTACTAGCACATCAGATAATATTCCCACGGGCTGCTTTACCGAACAGTCAGCCATCATCACTCTCATGGACATTGGTTTAGGAGCTCTCAAACCCAATTGGTTATAAACTGCTAGCGGCATTAAGTTGATACTAGCACCAAGATCACACATAGCTCTTCCGAAGTTGAGCTTCCCGATAGTACAGGGAACAATGAACGCACCTGGATCCTCCTTCTTTTCGACTAATGACCTTGAGGAAATAGCGTTGCAGTGGTGAAGGTTATCTTCCAGTTCAAAACTTACCATCCTCTTCTTTGTAATCAAGTCCTTCATGAACTTGGCATAACCGGGCATTTGTTCCAGCACTTCCACCAATGGTATGTTTATAGAAATCTGCTTCAGCATGGACATGAAGTTCAGGAACTTACCATCATCAGCTTTCTTCTTCAAGCGCTGTGGGAAAGGAGGTGGTGGTCGAGGCATCATAGTTGGAAGCTTTTCAGCTTCCTTACCTTTCTTTGCGGGCTTTTGAGTAGCCTCCTCAACCTCGTCGTTTTCCGTGATCTCACCCTCAACTTGACTCTGAACTTCCGAATGTGATTCCGGTAATATTTTGCCGCTTCTTGTGGTGATCGCCATACAGCTTGCGTCATTCCTCGGATGAGTCGTGTCACTCGGCAAGGTACCTGTCTTCCTTTGGTTCAGAGATGCCGAGATTTTCCCCACTTGCTGCTCCAATTGATTGATCGCGGTAGAATGTGACTCCACTATCTGACTCAATGTTGATAACTCAGTCCGCATTGCCTTTACCCCAGAGTCAGTCGATTCCACCTTCAGCAGCATCTTTGCCATCATGTTCTCAAGTTTGGACGTCTCAGCCTCGTTGCCAGCTTTGTCCCGATTACCAGGTGGTATATACAACCCACCTCTATCGGTGTTGTTCCTCCAGTTTCCTTGGTCGCGATCTTTGTAGCCACCTTTCTCATATTGGTTGTCTCTCTGATAGTTCCGACCTTGGTTTCCCTGGCTATTGGCCTGGAAACCCCCCAAGTAATTCGCCTCCTCAGTCTCTATACCTTAGGGACCCACAGCTTGTACCTTCTCCATACCTCCTGAGAACAAGTGCTTGGTCAGTAGGTCCAACTGCGTTTTCAGATGCGCCATGTCTTGGTCGCGCTCCTCGTCTCTTCTGCGCTGCTCAGCTGACATACCAACGGTATAGGTGCTAGCTGCAACCTCTGAATCTCGTGTTTGCCAGGCCCTGTTGGTCTTGGTGAGCCTGTCCAAGGTAGTTGTGGCCTCAACAAAGGTGAGACCCATGAATGCACCACCTGCTGCATTTTCTAAGGTTGGCTTGGTAGCCGAATTCAGTGCCCGGTAGAACGTCTGCATCAAAAATTTATCGGTCAACTGATGGTTCGGGCATTGTGTTATCTTCTTTTTAAATCACAACCAAGTCTCGTGCAGTGCTTCGTGCGGTTGCTGCCTGAAGTTGCTGATCTCGTCCCTCAACTGTATCATCCGAGAGGGAGGAAAGAACCTTTCTAGGAAAGCTCCTCTCAACTCTCCCCACGTTGTGATAAAGTCGGGGGTCAGCTCTGTCAACCACAATGCTGCCTCATCAGACAGAGACAACGGAAACAACCTAAGCCTGATCGCTGTCTGACTCACGCCCGGCAGTTCAAACGACTTGTATATGCCCACGAAATTCATTAGGTGCTGGTTTGGATCATCCCTAGTGACACCTCGGAACACTCCTCTCAAGTTCAACAGCTGGATCATCGTGCTAGTGATGTTGAACTTGGCTCCGGGCGGTAGCAGTGGAACAACAATGGCGCCCATAGTGCCAGCTCCATCTAAATCGAGATCCTCATCATTCCGTGCGATCTCATCCTGCAGACCACCAGCATTCAGATTTTGTTGGGCCTTCAGTTCTGCAGCGAGCCTTACTGCCTCTAGTTGTGCGGCCATATTCTGCCTCAATGTTCTAGCAAGCTCGGGGTCGTAAGGTACTATTGATTCCCCCGAGTGCCGGGTACTTGGCATGCACAAATCTGTACCCTGTCAAAAACAAAAACAACAAACAAAAATAAAAGCAGGTAAGTATGACTAAGAGTCAAATAAACACACCAAACTTAATTAACAACCGTATTCCCCGGCAACGGCGCCACTTTTTGATAACGCCCAAACTACACCTCTAATCAAAGAAGCGTAAGCGGTCGTAGTCAATTATAGAACCCAACTAGGTTGGGGTCGAATCCCACAGAGAATATGGTGAGAATTAAGTCTTTAGTGAATTAGATAACTAATAGTCAATAATTTCCGGTAAATAAATGGGGGGTTTTGTGTGGTTAAATTGTAAACAAAACAAATAATAAACGTATGAGTTTTAATCAATATGAGAGAATGAACTAGGGGAGTGTTTACCATGGTGTTGGCAAGAATGTCGATTCTAAGCTTAACCGGGTTCTTTTTATATGCGCGTCACGATGTGATTGAATTTATGGTATCGTCTAAACGTCTCTCGACCAAATAAACAAATTTCCTTTTCTATTCTCTCAACCTCGAAAAGATATGCTTTTTAGATTTCAATCCTAAACATCAAGTAGATTTATCTTGTTACAGCATTAATCATTAGACGAGAGTTAGTAGTCTCGAATCCTTGTTGTTAATCAAGTTTCCCGGTTTTAATCTCTTTACTCAAGCAAATTAAACCTAGGTATATTCTAATGTTTGCAACCACTAGAAAACGTCAAATAATGAATGATTAACAACGTGACAATACATATATTGAACCCAACGCTACCCGGAATCTATATCGCTACGTTTGCCATGGCTCCCACAACCCTAGTTGTGGGAGGTTTAGTTACTCATTCTTGTAGAAGAACAAAAGAATGCAATATTCATAATAAAGAAAAGAGATCCTTACAATGTGTTGAGAACAATCTTTAATTATTCCAAGAACAAGAACAACAAAATCCCAAGAACGATTCAAGAACACGAATTCAAGAAGTAGAAAACGTGTTTCTTGCTCTCCAAGTCGACTAAAACTCCTAAAATTATTTAATAACGTGTGTAACAACTATTGGAAAGGTGATATGTAAAATAAATCTAACATAGGGTATTTATAGGAGTCTAGGAAACCAATCCCAAAAACGTCAGGATTTCGCGTAACCGACTGTCTCAACTTGACGGCCAGGCTGACGGACCGTCAAGCCAGTGATGGACCGTCGCCTGGACCATCACTGCTAACCAGTGAAGCTGCCTCAGGTGCTGCCTTGGTGTGACGGTCACTGTGACGGACCGTCACATGTGTGACGGGCCGTCACTCAGGCCATCACTCTTATCCAGAATTCACTTTTTCGCGTATTTCCTTCCGTTTCCACGTTTGTCTCCATTTCCTGAAAATACAACATAAAAACATCAAAAACGACAACGGTTGCTTGAAAACGTACGATTGTTCTTAGTAAAAAGGAGTCGAAAGTGCCATAAATTGGTGGCACATCAATACTGTTGGACGCACATATCACACAAAATCCATGGACTATAACACACGAAAAAACCAAAAAATCCTTATTTCCCATTCCGGCCACGTTTGAAATCCTAAAACCCCACCTTTTCCCCTCCGAACCAATGCACGCCATTAAATAGATCGTCGCGAACGCCCCACGAAAAATTTCGGCCAAAATACCGCCGGACGCAGATATCACACAAAATCCATGGACTATAACACACGAAAAAATCGAAAAATACCTATTTCCCGTTCCGGGCCACGTTTGAAATTCTATGACCCCATGTTTACCTCTCCGAACCAACGCGCGCCATGAAATAGATCGTCGCGGACACCCACGAAAACTTTCGGCCAAAATACCGCCTGACGCACATATTACACAAAATCCATGGACACACAAAAAAATCGAAAAATCCCTATTTCTCGTTCTGGGCCACATTTGAAATCCTTAAACCCCACGTTTGCCCCTCCGAACCAATGCGCGCCATTAAATAGGTCCTCGCGGGCACCCACAAAAAATATCGGCCAAAATACCGTCGGACGCACATATCACACAAAATCCATGGACTATAACACACGAAAAAACAAAAAAATCCCTATTTCCCGTTCCGGGCCACGTTTGAAATCCTAAAACCCCACCTTTTCCCCTCCGAACCATCGCGCGCCATTTAATAGGTCGTCGCGAAAGCCCACAAAAACTTTCGGCCAAAATAACGTCGGACGCACATATCACACAAAATCCATGGACTATAACACACGAAAAAAATCAAAAAATCCCTATTTATCGTTCTGGGCCACGTTTGAAATCCTTAAACCTCACGTTTGCCCCTCCGAACCAACGCGCGCCATTAAATAGGTCCTCGCGGACACGGCATGCATATTCGAGACTGGGTCTCTATCTTGATATCGAGACTAGGTCTCTATCTTGATACATGTTCTGATACTGAGTTTTGGTATGGGGTCGGGGACCTCCATGGACCTTGCTATCCGGGCCAGGGGCTACGGGCTGCCGAGGATTGATGATTTGTTTGACCAGCTTCAAGGTTCAGTCGTGTTTTCAAAGATTGATTTGAGATCCGGCTACCATCAGTTGAGGATTAGGGTAGAGGACATCCCTAAGACAGCATTCAGGACACGTTAAGGCCATTATGAGTTCCTGGTGATGTCTTTTGGGTTGACTAATGCCCCCGCAGCCTTTATGAACTTGATGCACAGGGTTCTTGGGCCGTATTTAGACTCATTTGTGATAGTTTTTATAGACGACATCTTGGTATACTCGCGTAGTAGAGATGAGCATGAGCAGCACTTGAAGGTTATACTCCAGACTTTGAGAGATCATCGGCTTTATGCCAAGTTCTCAAAGTGTGAGTTTTGGCTTGAGTCAGTTGCATTCCTAGGGCACGTGGTGTATAAGGATGGGATTAGGGTTGATCCGGGAAAGATTTCAGCAGTTTGTGAGTGGCCTAGACCTACTACTGTTACTGAGGTTCGCAGCTTTATTGGGTTAGCAGGTTACTACAGACGGTTCGTTAAGGGATTTTCTTCCATAGCAGCACCCTTGACTATGCTGACTAGGAAGGATGTCCCATTTCAGTGGTCGGATCAGTGTGAGGATAGCTTCCAGAGGCTTAAGGCCTTATTGACTTCAGCTCTAGTTTTGACTTTGCCAGTTGAGGGTCAGAGCTTCTCTGTGTATTGTGATATCTTCACCGATCACCGTAGTCTTCAGTATATCACGAGTCAACGGGAGTTGAACTCGAGATAGAGGAGATGGGTCGAGTTATTGAAGGACTATGACTTCACTATTCTGTATCATCCGGGCAAGGCAAACGTGGTAGCGGATGCCTTGAGTCGGAAAACAGTGAGTATGGGTAGCCTAGCTTCTCTTTCAGTTTCAGAGCGGCCGTTGGCCTTGGACATTCAGTCCTTGGCTAACCGTCTGGTTAGGCTTGACTTGTCGGATCCTAGCAGAGTTCTCGCCAGTATTGAGGTCTCGAGAGATCCCGGTTGTTAAGGTTCAGTGGAGGCACCGTCCAGTCGAGGAGGCTACCTGGGAGACCGAGAAAGATATGCAGGTTCAGTATCCGCAACTATTTTAGCCTTCAGGTACCCTCTTGACCTTGACTTTCGAGGACGAAAGTTTTTTTTTAGTAGTGGATGATGTAATGAACCTTCCGGTCATTTCCACGTTTAAGTTTGAAGTCAAGCAAATCGACAAAAGTTATAGTAAGTTCGTTAACAAATTTCCTGAACTTTGGGTCAAATGTCTCGGAGTTTTTCTCCCAATATATAAAGAGTTAGAAGTCCCCCTAGATACTAAATCGAAGGTCTACGAGTCTAGTTTCCAACGCACAAAACCTCACGTCCAACTGATCTCGGAGTAAAGAGTTATGACTGTTTTACCGCGGACTGTCTGGCAGAAAACGGGTTACGAACCGGGTCGCGAACCGGGTCGGGTTAAACGCGATTTAAGCCTCGACGTCACGTTTTAAAATGCCATTTCAGTTCCCAAAACAGTGATAAAATATAAGGAAGTATCCCGAGAGAATTCTTGAGTATCGAAATCGTGCGTAGGCGAATTACGAGCCTAAACTTAAGAACTTTATTAGCATTGTGCGTGTATTTGAAATATTTATTTAAAAGTTGAATTTTGGTAAAAATTATATTATTATTTCCTTTCCAAAATATTTTAAAGGTTTATAAAAAATATATTTGATACGATATAAGTGTATATGTATTTATTTTATAAGGTTTTTATACTCCGTAATATTTTAACGGAGATAGTAAATTTAATTATGTTGAAAATTATTATTATAATATAGTGGGTTTTGTTGGAAATGATTTTCTATTAATTATGGTATATTTAAAATATTATATTTATTTTACCACGAATTTATGCAATACCCGAGTATATACTTATCGGGTCGAGTTGGTTGCCACCTCCACTTCCACGTGGAAGTGGAGGGCTAGTGCAGCGCATAAGCAAGTGGATAGGTGGCACCTTTTTGGGAAAGTTGGTAGCAATCATAATTGCATACTTATATATATTTAAGTCATGACTTGCTGAAAGTTATGATACATATATGTACATTACTGTTGCATACGACTATGCACAGTATTAAATACTCATTCACGTGAGAGGTTTTGTCGTGAGAAAAATATATTTGATAAAGTAATCAATTATCTACGTCAAGTTATTCCGTCCCAAATCCGAATTCGATTCCGATTTAGTTTTGGATTTTCTCGGAGTGGTTCGAGCTTGGACATCGTTGTTCCAGCAGCTTGTCGTCGGACGACAGGTAGGTTACGGTTTAATTTCCCCAGCCTCCGTATATATAAAATAAAATTGTATTAATGGCATCCTTGGGTTGGTTTATTAGGTTGGTACCACAGACCTTGACCGCTTTATTCATGTCCGCTATTTTTATTCCTCCGTTGTTTGTAGTATTTACGGATATATTTTATTTACCCTTGTGGTCCTGCGAGGCCTTGTTGACTCTGGAACATAGAAGGTGGGATTTTGGAAATGTCCGCGAGTCCCGGGCATAGAATTATCCTTCTAGGCTGGTTATGCTTGCTGAGTAGCTGTGGGCCTGTGCAGGGTCGATAGGTTGATTGTAAGCTGCTGGGCAGCTGTTGTGTGTGATCATATCATTTCCATGCATATAAAGAGGTTTTATCCATGTTTTATAGTGGTTTTGGCTTCGGGCCTACTGGCACTGTTTTCTAAACCTTGCATGGCCCGGGGGGCCCGTTTTTTGATGGAAATGACTTTGGAAATGGTTTGATTTCACTTGTGGACGATTTTTGGGCAAGAAAGTAAAATTATGTTTAAAATCATCAGTTTTATGATTATCGCTAGACTCGGCAGGGCCGGGGTGCATAGTTGAGTTTTCTTGTTACTTGAGATGATTTTTAGCCTCGGTCGGACCGAGCACCTGAGATGACTTTTTACTGTTTAGACCCGGCTACGCCCGGGCACCCTTGGAGGGGTTTTTGGGATATTTTCCTACTATTTTTAGTCCTGGACAGGGTCTGGGCATGCATATTCGAGACTGGGTCTCTATCTTGATATCGAGACTGGGTCTCTATCTTGATACATGTTCTGATACTGAGATTTTAGTATGGGGTCTGGGACCTCCATGGACCTTGCTATCCGGGCCAGGGGCTACGGGCTGCGTGTGCCGGAGGAGGGGTATACGGGGAGTAGAGGTATACGGGCAGAGTCCTTCCATGGAACCTACCTGCTGGCCGGATCGGCGCGGAGAAGGAGGTACATACACGAGATACTATGCACTTGAGATTCATGCATCAATATCATTCATGCGGTTCGATGGTCCACCTTGTTTGCTGTTTTGCTGATTGTACGCTCCGGTAGTATGGGATGCCGGAGGGTTTGTTTTCACTTGTTTGTGTTCCTCGGTTGTATGGGCGGCCGGGGGACTGTAGGTAGACTTTTGCTATTTTACTTACAAAGTTGTTCTCTATTAGGGATGAGTATGCGATTGGTTACTGCTAAACTGTTAGTTTCTGGATTTGAGATTGTTATGATTAGTTGGGTTGATTCATGTCTCTGAGTATGCCTATTATTACTCTTCCTCTCTTCTTCTTACACTTGAGGTTACCGGTATACCATCCATTTCGTAAACTTATTTTGTATACACTGTTATTGCAAGGACCCAGGTGCGTTATTTCTTACTTTCACCTGTGCCTTTGGTGTGTATATTCTGTTTACTAGCCTCATATGTGGTTCTGTTGATTTCCCTCTGGGCTAGTTCCTGTGTACCTTTCGTTGATTTCTGTGACTACTTGCTTCTATTCTGTCTATTACTACGCTTTTATCTTATATGTGCCCAGTCGGCCTATGATACCTACTGGGTACCTTATGCTTCGCATATGGTGCTCACCCCTACCCCCTGCATCTTTGGGTTCAGATCCTAGCGTGGGCCATCGCCGTTAGATCATTGTGATTCGTGCTTGGAGATCTGTTGGGGACTACTTCAGGCTGAGGGTGAGCTCTTGGCGATCGGAGCTTAGCTTTAGTTTGTCTTTTGCTTCATGTACTCTATTACCATTCAGAGACATTTGTATATATAGTTTTAGTTTATTTTGCACTCCATGTATGTAGTTTGGCTCTGTACTATGATACCAGGTCTTGGGGTTTGGTTTAGTTTCCGCATATGTATATATTTATATACCTGTTATCTATTTTATTCGTTTTGTTCTCTTATTTGTTAGATAGTAGCCCATTACTAACTGTTCTGGGCTACAGGTATTGGTTCACCTACCGGGGGTTGTAGGTGCCATCATGACCGAGAAATCGGGTCGTGACAGGAACTTTGGCCGAAATTTTTCGTGGGCGTCCGCGAGGACCTATTTAATGGCGCTTGTTGGTTAGGAGGGGCAAACATGGGG
>QJPP01003701.1:0-89271 GCA_003996215.1 Jaltomata sinuosa
GTGTGTGATAAATATATTATCCATGAATAAAACTTGTATTATATGTGTTTTATAAATTGTTCTCTGCAATATGTATTAAAACTGTATTATAAATGTACTATAAGTGTCCAGTGAAAAAAAATGTTATTGCTATAGATGGTAAATATTTTTTTAATATAATATATCTATGTAAGTTTCCCTATTATTAAAGACATCAGTATTAGTATACTAAGGTCCCGTTTGGCCATGAAAATCAAATACAAATAGGAGTTGGAGTTGTGTTTGGCCATGAATATAAATTGGAGTTGATTTTGACTTTTTGTGAGAGAAGTGGGAGTGAAACCAAGCTTTTCTTATTTTTCAAATTCCGGAATTCAACTTCAAGTTAAAGTCCAAATTTTTTTAAATTTTTATGGCTAAACACCATTTTCAAAATTCAACTAAAAAAAAAGTAAAAAATTTATGTCGCCAAACAAGCAAACACCCACTAAGAAAGCCCAAAGAGAAATGAAGTTGATTCCAAGAAAGCCCAAAGAGAAAGTAAGACCCAAATACGAAATTTATTATGAGAAATTTTCAGAAATAGCAAACTTGAGCCCATAATTAAGTAGGAGATATCACAATTTTGCTTATTACAGGAGATAGCAGTTTTTAAATTAAAATATTGTTATCTCCCTTATTTTCTCCTAATTTTCTCTATCTCTCTCTCTTCTATCTCTAGCCTCTCTTTCTTTTTCTGTTTTCTTTTTCTTTTTTATAGTTTATATTTTCAAATCTCTCTCTCTTTTGTATTTTATATTTTGACCTCTCTCTCTCCCTCTTTTTCATTTTTTTTTGTATTTTATATTTTATATTTTGACCTCTCTCTCTTTCTTTCTTTTTTTATTGTATTTTATATTTTATACTTTTTTGTATTTTATATCATTATTTTTGTATCAAACGATACATTTTATATAAATTTATCATTTGGATAGTTTAACCGTGTCATTATATTTGTATACAAATAAGTATATGCATTATTTGTATTTGCTTGAGTCTATCATATACAAATGTATTATTCATATTTGTATGGTTCAATATGTATCAATAAATACAATTTATATCAATGAATACAAATACAAGTATTCATAGAAAGAGAATCAACATTTCCTTTTCAATTATTTAAAAATACAAATGATGCAGTCAAATACAAATATAAATACAAATACAAAAACAAATGAAATAATGAAAATACAAATGATGCAGTCAACTACAAATACAAAAATAAAGTAGTTCTTTAAAAATATAAATGATGCAGTCAACTACAAATACAAAAATAAATGAAATAATGAAAATACAAATAATGCAATCAACTACAAATTCAAAATTCAAATGATGCAGTCAACTACAAATACAAATACAAAATAATTCTTTAAAAAAATAAATGATGCAGTCAACTACAAATACAAATACAAATACAAAATGCTTATTTGGACTGGTGGATGGGGCCAGCCAAAATATTGCTATATCTGTTATAGATGATAATTTTTACAAAGTATTATTATGAATCGTAATTATGGGCCCAAATTTGCTATTCCCACTAGTTTTCTCATTTATTATTTATTAAAGGTAAAGAGGCATGCATATGATATCTCCATATTTAGTGGATCTTATGCCAAAATATCTACTGTGGGCGATTCACAAGCTGAAAGTTCGGATCTTGTTTGTATCCAAGGTATGCTTTATCATATACTCTAATCTCTATTTATCATATATACTCTAATGTCTATTTATCTTTTTTGTAAACTAATCTCTATTTATCATATATACTCTAATGTCTATTTATTTCCCCATGGCTGTGTTCTCTTCCGTTTGAATGATTTGCACACTATTAGAAACAAAGATTTTTTCCACCACGAATCAATGAGATATTTGTGTTATAGAACATAATTTTTTCACTTATTTTCTATCGAATCAACTTATCGGAAAAATGCATGACGGGAAATAAATTCTCACTGAAATAGTGAAAAACATCCTAATTTTTCCATATAAAAACATTACTATTTTTTCTTTTTCCATCGATTCAATCAAATATCTATGGAAATAGCCACTGAATATTTTTCAGTGAGATATTCCAGTAGAAAAATAGTGATCTTTTTAGTAGTGTGAGTTTGGCTATAGCTATGGTTTTATAGTCAACTTATAATATTTTTTAAAAAAAAAATCATCATTTTTACCGGAGATCTTCATTTTTATACATAAGAAATCTGAAAAGACTATTTCTTTTATACATAATTTCTCATCGCGTTTCTTCATCTTTTTCCTCTAGTTCTCTGTTCTTCTTTTTTCCCTCTGTTCTGCTTGTCCCCAAACTGTGCTTCTTCTATTCTTTTTCTTGTTCAGATTTATTTTTACCTTTCTAAGAAAATTATATCTAGCCTGCTGCCCAAAAATTTTGTAATTCCATTAGTTTGTCCCCTACATTTCAAAGTCCACATACTGATTTTCTCTATAAAATATTGCATGGATGGAAATGATTCAAGTTGGCTACTTTAGTAAATGATGCTTTATTATTAATAGTTTGCTCTCTTGAATTATTAAAGTCAAACCTAACATATATGTCACCCCACCAACAACAAGTATTAAGTAATTCTGTCCACCAAAATTAGAATAAATGAGAAAAAATCACTCAGTATTTTTGTCTCTAATAGGATTTGAACCCGAGAGCTCATGGTTCTCAACTCACTTCCTTAACTATTAGGTCACACCCTTTGGGGGTGCCAATAATCCGTATTAAACCCTTTATATGTTGTGGTGGCTATAATTTTCTTGAATTATAAAAAAAATGTCTTAAGATCTATAAGTTTTAATTAAGTGAATAATGTTGATGAAAAATTCAAAAAAATAAATAGGTAAATCTCATAATTGTTTTGTTGAATAAATGAGTTTCGATTCATGACTTTCACATAAGAAATGAGCTTAAGGTGTATTCATTAGCCTATTAAACATAAATAAAATTTTCATGAAAAAAGATACAAAATATTTAAAATATTTATAAAAATTAATATATTGTATACATATAATTATAAATTTATTTATATAGTTTATCGATTTGATTTAATTATTTCTTCAATTTATTTTTAATAAAATTAAAAAAATATTATCAATTTTTTAAAATTTAAATTCAAACCAAAATTAAATAAAAAATAATTTATTTAATCAATTTAATTCAATTTTCGATTTTAATCAAACCACGAACATCCCTCTAATAATGATAGGCTTTTAGAAGTTGAACAAACCTATAAACACTTATCCACATGTTGGAGGTATCAAATACCAATAAATATTCATCTACATATGGTGTTTATACCATATCAACCAAAAAATTCCTCAGTCCCATATTAGCTGCTCATTTTTTTTACACGCATATTAAGAAACCATAAATAAGAAAATAGTTTTGTTAATTCACCCCTTAAAAAACTTCTTTGAAACTTTACAAACAAGTGTGATCTTATTTAATTAACTAATTAATTGTGGTTGTTGATCTTCTTGAAAGAGTTGCAGAGAAAATCAAGAATGGTTGGACCAAATAGACCACAAATAGTTCTATTTGGATCCTCAATAGTACAGTTTAGCTATAGCCATCAAGGCTGGGGTTCTATCCTCACTGATCTATACTCTTGCAAGGTGACTCACTACTCTATTTATTTCTTTTTCTTTCTTTAATTTGTTCTTCTATTCAGATTAACGATGATTATTATTGAGGGATAAACATCCAATTTTGTCAGTTTAGTATCCAGTTAATCACTAATTTTATGACAATTTCTGAGAGGAGGCACTTGAAAGACAGTTTAGTATCTCGAAAAGTCATTTTTTTTGTTAAAGAAAAAACTATGACTTTATGAAGATAGTAAGTAACTGTTAATTGAGTGACCAACTGAGAAATTAACTCTAATTCCTACTATACACTTTGTTAGTACTCTTGGTCTCTTGTGAATTCATATCTCCTTTAACTTAATTAAAATCAAATTGATTATGCTTTCTTATAGGCAGATATAGTGCTTCGTGGATATGGTGGTTGGAACACAAGGCTTGTTCTTCAAGTCTTGGACCAAATATTTCCCAAGGTATTACGTCACTTTTGTATCCTCCTAAAGATTTTTTGTGATACTTAGGCGAAGTTGAGTGATTTTTTTATTACAAAAACAGTTTAGTGACTTTCGTGATACTTCGGTAAAGTTGAATAAACTTTTTCGTTACAATAAATCGTTTAGTGACTGTAATGCTGATCAGGAAGCTATTATGTAAATAGTTATAGAGGATTAATATTTAATATATATATAAATAGTATGCTTATTCATATTTATTTGTTCATTTTACTAAGAATGCAGTTGTACAACCATCACTTGTAATTGTATACTTTGGTGGGAATGACTCAATTTTACCAGATCCTAATGGCCTAAATTCTCATGTTCCTCTTCCTGAATATATACAAAACATGAAGAATATTGTACTTCACCTCAAGGTAACCATTTTGAACTCAACTATTTTTGCATCGTAATTATATATTATTATTGCCAAATGAAAGTGCAACCCAAAAAACCAAAAAAAAAAAAAAAAAAAAATTATACACAATCAAATTGAGATTGTTTTGTTAATTGCTTGCAGAGCCTATCGGAAAAGACTCGGATAATAATTCTTAGTACTCCACCAGTGAATGAGGAACAAATTATCAAAGTGTACGGGTAAGTGTGTATTCGCTCTCTCGGAAATTTTTAAAGTTGGAGTTGAAATTGTGTTTAATCATATTTTTTGTAAAAATATATATTTTGAATTTGAATGTACTTTTTCTTAATATGGTTTATACCTCCAATTTCTAAAAACTAGCAAAATCACCCAACTAGACTAATTTACCTGAAACATACCATCAAATCTACTCTAAAAAAGTAATATCTCAAAATAGATAGTCACATAACGTCATAAATTAGATCTCATATACGAGCTGCAACATATATACTATTACAAAAAAAAAATCACTTTACTTGGAATTTTTGAAATTGAAATTGTGTTTGGTTATAATTTTTATAAATAATATTTTTAGTTGTTTGAATGTACTTTTTCTAGAAAAATATGAAATATGATTTAAATAGAGTCATTATTATAAAAATAAAAAATTTAGGATAACAATTAAAAAAGAAAAATTATTAGTAGTGAAAGTGCAAGTGAAAAAAGTAACTTGTCATGTTGGTCGAAAATTAACAATTTTTAGTAGGTGTTTGGCCATAGAAATTTTCTACTTTTTTCAAGAGTTGAATTTTGGAAATGGTGTTTGGCCATGAAAATTTGAAAAATTCCGGAATTCAACTTTCGGAATTTGAAAAACAAGAAAAAGTTATTTTCACTTTTCACTTCTCTCACAAAAAATCAAAAACAACTCCAATTTATATTCCTGATCAAACACAACTTCAACTCCAACTCCAACTTAGTATTTGGTTTTCATGGCAAAACGGCCACTTAGTGATGTTTTTTTCTATTATTGTTTGCTTCTGTGAACCAGAAATGTTCGACGCCGTTCAAATGAGTCCGCACAAAAATATTCAGAAGCTTGCATAAAAATGTGCCAAGAATTGGGGATCAAGGTGATTGATTTTTGGACTGCACTTCAAAATCCAAAGGATGGATTAACTGCTTATTTCACGTAGGTTTTGCTATCTTTATTTAAAGCTTCAAGTATTAATTAGTAGTAAATAATTGATTGAATTCCTTATATAATATTCTTGCAATATGGTTTTTGAACCCACCTAATTCATGGACCATACCTCAGTTCTTGCCAAATCCTTAAAAGAAACGATTTTTTAGATTTTAAGTTAATATATTCTGATAATATAACGAAATTTATAAAACCAAAGCAATGCAATTTAATCCATTAATATAACCAATATTAATGCACTTACTGCACTTCTAATGCAGTTTAATCTATTAATATAACATATGTACCATTTTTATTAGGTTACTAATGATATCGTATAAATTTATAGTACGTACTTGATTGTCTTACACATTTTTACATTAAATTATCAGTGAATTAGAACTTAAACTCTTAAATCTTTACTGAACATATGGTGCAAAAATACAATTACAATTTTTAGAGCGTAAAAAAGCAATTTGGTGCACTAAGTTTTTGCAATGTGCGAGATTCGAAAAAGGATTGAATCATAAGGGTCTATTGTATGTAGCCTTACTTTACATTTTTGCGAGAGACTGTAGAACAGTTAGAACCCGTGACCTTCTAATCACATGATATTAACTTTACCAACTATGCCAAGACTCATCATCTATTCTTTTTTTTTTAGAGCACCACAACTCTTATGCAACAATTCCTTATTGAGAATGGCCTACTTTGACCCCTCACGAGTCACGTGTAACCCTTTTTATCGAGTGATTTTCTTCGAAAAATATTCTATTTTAAGATTAGAAAATATTTTGGTTCTCTAGAAGGGTTTAACTATATATATATATATATATATATATATATATATATATATATATATATAATGTGGATATTGATAGTATAAATTTTTAACATGTGGCAACATATATTGGTGAAATCAAATTTTTTTTTACGTGGTTCAAAATACGAAAAAGTAAATATACAATAAAATTGAAGGAATTTCAACATTTACTATATATGCATTAAAAAAAAAATTTATCTATACAATGTAATTTTTTATTGAAGAGATTTTGAATGAACTCTCTCGGATTTACCTGGCTCTACCCTGATAATAGATAATGAAGGATAATATTTTATTTATATGCTAATAAATTTTTAGTGCTCTGTACAATTTCCACTACTCCCCTACTATTCTTTGCTAATACCTACTTTAATTCAAAACATGAAAACCCATTCCTACATGAAGTTGACTAAAAATCTTAACTAGACATGAATTAAAATATCAAATCATGATCAATTTTGATTTTCAACAACTTTGATTATTCTTTCCAACCGATAACTTACCTTATACTTGAAGTTTAAATTCACTTGTTATGAACTCAGGGTCGGAGCCACCTTAGGCTCAGGGGTTCATTCGAAATCCCTTTGGAGAAAAAATTACACTATTTATGTATAGTCAAAATTATTTTTTATGTATGTATAGTAGATGTTGAATCCCCTTCGGCTAGTTTTTATGTATACATATTCATATTTGGAACCCCCTTAGTGAAAATCATGGTTCCGCCACGGTATGAACTCCTTTGTAAAATTTGACATTTTTTTATATTTGGGTGTGAAGAGATGGGATTCATTTATCAGCAGAAGGAAGCAAAGTTGTGGTTAGAGAAATCTTGAAGGTTTTGAAAGAGGCAAAGTGGGAGCCAAATCTACATTGGAAATCATTGCCCATTGAATTCGCAGAATATTCACCTACTATTTTTCTTGGACCTGATAGTGAGACTGCTGTTAAAGTTACTGATGTAGACCTTTCCTGGCAAGCCCAGTGGATCTGATCAAATTTTGTGGAGAAAGCCTACTTTCTTTATTCATTTCAGAAATAATTTGAATTGCTCTTTCAATATTTACTATATTTGTACCATCTTCAATTCATATTTTTGTATACCTCTTTAACTTTTTAAGAAAGATATTTAATAACTTTTGAATTTTTTTGCTTTTATTAGATGAATATAATTTATTTTATTAAAGACTTATTTGAGATGAGTCAAATAAATTTTATATAATGGGTTAATAACTTAGGGTCGTTTGGTAGCTGGTTAGAGTTATGCATGTATTAGTAATATAGAGATTAGTTATGAGGAAATTTATGTATTATGTATGCAGGTATTAGTTATGCATAGATTAGTTATATATGTATTACTTATTCCACTTTTTATCCTGCATAATATAACACATAGATTCTCTCATACTTATACATGTATTAGTTATGCGGGTTACTAAATTACAAACCAAACACCGTATTAATTTTTATACATGAATAGTTTACCGTTTAACCAACTATCAAATATGGTATTACTTATGCAGAATTTAATACATGTATAACCCACCTCTAAATTAACTACCGAACGATCCTTTAATATTCAGTATTGGGTCTAAAAATGAATCTTAAAGAGATACATGTATAAAGTTTTGTCAAAATTTCAACTTTCTTGTTACTGTTCACCTTATTAAAAATATGTGCATAATTTGATAATCATATTATTTAAAAAAATTCAAAAAATACGTTCACAAGATATTTTTATAAATTCGGTGATCATTCAAAAAATTTACTCGTAAAAACCCCACGAACTGTTCTAACAGTACAACAATAAATAGGTGACGTGAACTTGACCATACAAAAGTTAGAAGTGCTAAATCAACCATATAGACATTTTAAAAAATCAAAAACCAAAAAGGGGACATGCTACCGTGAAGAATGTTAATCTTTCATATTTGATTGGTTGAGGTTGTTAGAGGAGGTTTGAATTAGTTTATTTTAAGTGTTTTATTTATTTTTTAGAGTGTTTGAAAAAGATAAAAAATATTTTTAAGCAACTATTTTAGGTTAAAAGGTACTGCAAAAATAAGCTAAAAGTTAAAAATTACAAATATTCTCAACTTATTTCTTTTAGCTTTTAATTTATAAACTACTCTCTCCGTTCAACTTTACTTGTCACTTTTTGTATAGCTTTTTAACTTGGTACACTCATTAGGAAAACAATAATTGGCATAGCTATTTTAGCATATTACCCCTATTAATTAATGTAAGAATTAAGTCTTAAAAATGATTTTAGGAATAAATAATTAATGCTAAGGGTAAAATATGAAAAAAATAATAATTGTCTTTTCTTGATATGTCAAAATTGAAAAGTAAAAATGAAAATAAAAAATAAAAATAAGTGACAAGTAAAATTAAATGGAGGAAGTATTTTAAAAAAGTTAATTCAAACACTCTCTTAATCGTTTCTAATTAATCGTAGTCTTCTTGCAAGGAGTCGCAGAGACACACAAAAAAGGAGAGCAAAAAAAGACAGAGAGAAAATCAAGAATGGTTGGACCAAATAGACCACAAATAGTTCTATTTGGATCCTCAATAGTACAGTTTAGCTATAGCCATCAACGCTGGGGTTCTATCCTCATTGATCTATACTCTTGCAAGGTTCACTCTATCTATCTCTTCTTCTTTCTTTAATTTGACCCGTCCTTCCTTACTCTGCGCGGTTTAAACACTCCCCTGTCCTGCTCCGTTAAGCCCCTACCATGCTTGTGTCCTGCTCTATTACTATCCCTAATTTCAATTATTTTTTTTTAGTATCCAGTTAATCATTGTAATTTAAAGGCAAGCTTTGAGGAGGCACTCAAAAGATCAATTAAATATTTACTTGTTTCTTTTAGTGTTTACATCAAATAAATGAATGCAAAATTCTATTTTTTATTTCATATTTTATTATTAATTATAATTAAATAATATGTATTTTCACTTTAATTTAAATGTGAACAAAAGTGTAACCCCAAATTGAATGCCTTATGTGCTTAGTTGAATATTGAAGGGAGAACAAAATTAGATGAATATAGTATACAATTAGGGGATCAAAACTATCAAAAAAAAAAAATCTACTAATTATATACTCGTAAATAGTCGTACATTTTAGTACATTAGAAGGATGTTGAAGCTAATCTCAATCTACAATATATTTTTTCAAAAAGGAATTTTTGTGTATTGATTCTACTGGAATGGAATTATATGATCCGAGAAGAGTTTAATTGGATCCCTTAACCGTAAAATCAATTAAAGAGTTATATTTGTCGTACTCAATTTATATGCTTGAAGTAGTATACCCTTAGATCTGCCCCTGAATATATTCACTATCATGCGCTCCTCTGAATTTATTATTAATCTTAAAATCAGTTGATTATGTTTTTGTATAGGCAGATATAGTGCTCCGTGGATATGGTGGTTGGAACACAAGACTCGCTCTTCAGGTTTTGGACCAAATATTTCCCAAGGTACCTCCTACAATGATAAAGCTATTATTATCGTCATTGGTGTATAAAATTTAAACTCTTATTTAATATATATAAATATTATGCTTATTCATATTTATTTGTTCATTTTACTAAGGATGCAGCTGTACAACCATCACTTGTAATTGTATACTTTGGTGGAAATGACTCAATTAGACCTGATCCAAATGGTCTAAATTCTCATGTTCCTCTTCCTGAATATATACAAAACATGAAGAAGATTGTACTTCATCTCAAGGTAACTATTTTGAAACTAGTAAATAAATAGGAATTAGCGATGGATAATTTCATAGCTAAACAATAAAATTCATTGTTAATCATCTTTAATAACGGATTATCAAAAAGAATTTGTTAACTACAAGCAATTTAGTAATGAAATTCGTAGCTAATTTCAGTTGTTTTTTTGGGTAGTGTACTCAACTATTTTTCTATCATAATTATATTATTCTTGCTGAATGAAAATGCAAAAAAAAAAAAAAAGAAGAAGAAGAAAGAGCTGCGAGCAAAAAATGAACAAAATATATAAAGATTAAAAATTGTACACAATCAAGTAGAAAATCTTTGTTTTATTACTAATTGCTTTTGCAGAGCCTATCGGAAAAAGACTAGGATAATAATTCTCAGTACTCCAGCAGTGAATGAGGAACAGGTCATCAAAGTGGAAAACTTTTATTATGGGAGAGGCACAATCAATAATAGTTGTGTGAGGCTCCATTTAATTTTTGACACTTGAAAAGTGGATCCTTTTATTTACATTACATGTCATTTATCACTATTCCTCTTTTTCTTTCAATTTTTTTATTTTTCTTATTCCTAACTAATATCAAACTTTTAAGTACACAATTAAGCAATTTGGTAAATCTATTTTCTTTTAAAATAGTTAAAGTGTGTTAGAACTATTACGATTTCAATTCTTTATTAATAATACTATTAAAAAATGTTAAAATTTAACGAAAAAAACTGACGGACTCAGGTGGATTGTCAATGATTTTTTTTTTAAAAAAAAATAACGTATTTTTGTTGGTTATTTTGCATGCAAAATGCACAAAAACTATAAAAAAAAAATATTTTTTTTAAAGAAAATCGACAGATATCCATCAATCTCTTTTGGTTACAAAAATTAACAAACGTTCACCGATTTTAAAAGTGTAAAGCTGCAGTTGAAGAGTATAAATGAGAATTACGTAAGCATAAAATATTAGTATTTAATTTTTTATACAACATTTTACACTATCAATTTATAATTTAACGTCTATTTTGAATATTAATTAATAACATGTTATCAATCTTAAGTATTAATAAATTAAAATACACTGATAATTTTATTATTAAGAAATAATAATTCAAATTTTGTTTAAATATGTCAGAAGCATATCCTAATTGTTGTTAATTTATTTCTAAGGTTTTTTCAAAATTTGATACTTTCACGTTCTAGTTTCTTTTTATATTTTTTTTTGGGTTCAAGTAATCAATCCAGGAAAATTAAATAATTGAAGCAATCATCTTAAATGTATGAAATGAAGAAAAGAATTACTGCAAAAAGGAGCACAAAACAGAAACAGAAAATGAAAAATAAATATATTCAAACCCAAAAAATTTCAACAAGTAATAGAGACTCTAAGGTTGAATATGAAATTATAAAAATAAAAAATAGCAATAATTAGGAATGGACTCACACAATACTAATTTTTTAAGAGTTCGTTTTATGTAACATTTAAACACGAGATACTAATTTCTGTACTTATATTATTTTTATTTATACTCTTCGGCTGTAATTTTGTACTTTATCGATAAACCTTCATTAATTTTTGTATAAAAAGTCCATCAGTTATGTATTTTGTTTTTAAAAAAATCATTGAAAATCTGACAGAGTCCGTCAGTTATATATATTTTTTTTAAAAAAAATCATTGAAATTTTGACAGAGTTCGTCAATTGTGTTTTTTTCTAAAAAAAAATCGTTGAAAATTTGACAGAGTCTGCTGATCTTTTTCGGGTGGATTGTAGCATTTTTAAGTAGTGTTATTAATAATGACAGTTCTAAGAATGATTCAGTTATTTTAAAAGAAAATATATTTATTAAATTGCTTAATTGTGTATTTAAAAGTTTAATATTAGTTACTATTTTTTTTAGGAATAAGAAGAATAAATTAATGAAATAAGAAGATGAGTAAATAGCATGTAAAGTAAATAATGAGCTCACTTTTCAAGTGTCAAAAGCTAAATGGGGCCTCACACAACTATTGTTGGTTGTGCCTCTCCTATAGTAAAATTTTTCATCAAAGTGTACGGGTAATATATATTGATAAAATGTTTCTATTAGATATTTTTGTCACAAATTTATTTTTTTCTCTATGCATATTCTCAAGTGCTCATTACATAGTCATATAAAATATGTCATTTTTTTAAATTATACGCATCAGTATCAATTAGAACATGTATAAAGTTTTACGGTTTATTGAGGTAATGCATATAATTAAAGAAGATGACATATTTTAAATGGTTAACTTATCTACGTAACAGGTACTAGAAAACAGGCGCAAAAACCTTTTCAAAATTTTACGCTAAAGTATCTAATAAAAACATTTTACCATGTATTTATATGCTCAATCAGAAAATGACATACTTCAAATATCTAAATAGAATTCACTGACAAGTTTAAAAGGCTACAAATGTATCCGGCCTTAACAAAAACAGAGTTTCATACTAATTTTCTTGACTTTAATTGGAAATTCATTGGAAATTGTCTTGTCGAAAATGTTTCGATGAATTTTTTGTTAAGAATCTCATATTTTTAACAACATTCTGATGACATTTTCATCAAAAAATCACATTTTTTTGGTAACGAATTTGTCATTATTATTTGCTTTTGTGAACCAGAAATGCTCATCGTTCAAATGAGTCCTCAAAGAAATATTCAGAAGCCTGCATAAAAATGTGCCAAGAGTTGGGGATCAAAGTGATTGATCTTTGGACTGCACTTCATAATTCAGACGATGGGTTAACTGCTTATTTCACGTAGGTTTTGCTATCTTAATTTTTAGATTTTAAGGTATATAACAAAATCTATATAACAAACTCAATGCAGTTTAATCTATTAATATAATTAATATGAAAACAACCTTTAGTAGAAATGTAGTGTAAGACTATGTACAATAAATCCTTGTGGTCCGGCTCTTTTTTGAACTCCACACATAGTGAAAGCTTAGTGCACTGGTCTGTCCTTTTAGTGCAGTTTAATCTACTAGTGCAAAAATACAATTACTCCATTTTAGAGCGTAAAAGGGAAGCTCAGTGGAATAAGACCCAACTATGCGCAGGGTTAGAGAAGGACTGGACCACAACTTTACCAGGGTCTATTATACGTAGACTTGCTCCGTATTTTTGCAAGAGACTGTTTTCACAGCTTGAATCAGTGACCTCCTGATTACATGACAATAATTTTTACCAATTACGCTAAGTCTTCCCATCTATTTTTTAAAACGTAGCTTATGCAACAATTCCTTATCGAGAATCGCCTAATTTGACCCATTGTACGTGCAAGTTGTAACCCTTTTTGTCGAGTGATTTTCTTCGGAAAATGTTCTATTTCAAGATTTGAAAATAGTTTTGGTACTCTAAAAGGGTTTAACTTATAAATAGTATATAAGTTTTTAACATGCGGTAATCGATATGAAGGATAATATTTTTTTTCATATGCTAATAATTTTTTTTAGTGCTGCCTACATTTTCCACTACTCTAATATTGAAAATAACTAACACCACCTATTTTTATATGAATTTGACTACAAATTTTAACTAAACATGAATTAAAATATCAAATTCTAGCCAATTTTATTTTACTGCAACTTTAAATTTTTTTTTTCCACAGATAACTTACCGTATACTTTATGATTAAATTCACTTGTTATGAATTCCTTAGTGAAATTTGACATTTTCTTATATTTGGGTGTGAAGGGATGGGGGTTCATTTATCAGCAGAAGGAAGCAAAGTTGTGGTTAGAGAAATCTTGAAGGTTTTGAAAGAAGCAGAGTGGGAGCCAAATCTATATTGGAAATATTTCCCACTGAATTTGCAGAATATTCACCTACTATTTTTCTTGGGCCTGATGGTGAGACTGCTGACAACTATTCAAATACCCTTTAAAGAGAGTGACTTTGCATTTTTGCCCCCTATAAAAATGATCTTATAAAAATAGCCTTCCTTGTTTTTTATGTATAGAGCAACTACCTTTTTGCCCCTCTACACCTCAAATATTTTTAAATAACTCTCAATGCTCATTTGTCTCTCAACTTTTATATATATTTCTTTTTCTCTTTTTTCTTTTCTATTTTTTCTTTTTTCTTTTTTTATTTCTATTTTTTTTCTTTTTTTCTCAACCTTTATTTTTATTTTATTTTTTGTTTTATTCTTTCTTCTACGTTTTTTCTTTTTTCTCAATCTTTATTTTTTTTCTTTTCTCCTCTCAATTCTATTTTTTTCTCCTTTTATTTTTTATTTTTTTATTTTTTTTATTTTTCTCAACCTTTATTTTTTGTTGTCTTTTTTTTCTTCATTTTTTTCTTTTTTTCTCAATATTTATTTTTTTCTCTCAACTTCTATTTTTTTATTTTTTCTTTGGTTTTTAATTTTTCTTTTCTCTTTTTTTTAATCAATTTTTTTGACCTTTATTTTTTTTATGAGATGTTCTATAATTCTTGCTTTAGAGGCAAGACTTAGCCCAAAAACTTCCAAACAACAAATTACGCCCATGAACAAGACTTGACACTAGTATATTGTGTCTTGATTTATGAAATGTTTTATAACACTTGCCTCAGAGGCAAGACTTAGCCCAAGGACCTCTCAAAAAATACAAGTTACGCTCCATGGGCAAGAGTTCACACTACTTCATTATGTCTAAATTTATGAGATACTCTATAACTCTTGCCTTAGAGGCAAGACTTAGCTCAAGGATTTTCAAACAACAAGTTATGCCCCATGAGCAAGACTTGACACTACCTCATTGTGTCTTGATTTATGAGACATTCTATAACTCTTGCCTTAGAGACAAGACTTAGCCCAAAGACTTTCAAACAACAAGTTACGCCCCATGGGCAAGAGTTGACACTATCATATTGTGCTTGATTTATGGGATGCTCTATAACGCTTGCCTAAGAGGCAAGACTTAGCCCAAGGACTTCCAAATAACAAATTACGCCCCATGGGCAAGAGTTGACACTACCACATTGTGTCTTGATTTATGCGATGCTCTATAACTCTTGCCTTAGAGGCAAAACTTAGCTCAAAGACTTTCAAACAACAAGTTACGCCTCATTGGCAAGAGTTGACACTAGTACATTATGTCTTGATCATGAGATGCTCTATAACGTTTGCCTTAGAGGCAAGACTTAGCCCAAGGGCTTCCCAAAAAATAAGTTATGCCCCATGGGCAAGAGTTAACACTACTTCATTGTGTCTTAATTTATGAGATGCTCTATAACTCTTGCCTTAGAGGTAAGACTTAGCTCAAGAATTTTTCAAACAACAAGTTATGCCCCACGAGCAAGGCTTGACACTACCTCATTGTGTCTTGATTTATGAGATGTTCTATAACATTTGTCTTAGAGGCAAGACTTGTTCCAAAGGACTTCCAAACAACAAAGCACGCTCTTAAGTTTACTTCGATTTCAAAGAAAGAAGATCTTCTTTGCGGATTATCCAACTTTTTTTGTTCATTAGCAAAAAATAATAGAGGTTAAGAAAAAAGAAAAAAAGAGAAGAATAAAAGAGAAAAGAAAAAAATAAAGATTAAAAAAAAAGAAAAAAATAAAAAAAAAAAAGAAAAAAGAGAAAAAAAAAAAAAAAAAAAAAAAAAAAAAAAAAAAAAAAAAAAAAAAAAAAAAAAAAAAAAAGGTTGAGAAAAAAAAAGAACAAAAAAAAAGTTAAGAGAAAAAAAGAAAAAAGAAAAGAAAATAAAGGTTAAGAAAAAAGAAAACGAGAATTAAAAAAAAATTGAGAAAAGAAAAAAAAAAGATAAAAAATTAAAAAGATAAAAAATTAAAAAGATAAAAGAAAAACAAAATGAAAATTAAGAGTTGAGAGACAAATGAACATGGAGAGTTATGGTGTAGAGGGGCAAAAATGTATATGTTCTATACATAAAAAGGAAGGAAGGGTATTTTTTAAAGACTTTTCTTATGAGAGGCATTAATTGAATACCACTCACTTTTGAGGACACTCCATGTAATTTCTTTGAAAGTTATTGATATAGACTCTGCCTGGCAAGCGCAGTGGATCTGATCAAATTTTATGGGAAAGGCCCACTTTCTTGATCCATTTCAGAAATAATTTTAAAAAGGTGCTCTTTAATGTTCACGATATCAATTACCATCTTTAATTCGTATTTTTGTAAACCACTTATTAACTTTATAAGAAAGATATGTAATAATTTTTATCATAAGATTATTGAGTTAAGTGACCATTTTCATTCGAATAGTAGGATGAATTGGAAAAAATATTTTGATTATATGGACTCAAACATGATAATTCTTGTTAAGCCTTGCTAGTGTAAATGTAATTCGTATGTGATAATGTAACCACTCCAAATGACAGGAGTTGGTCTCTGAGGAGATCAAATATTTTATATGACTTATAAGACAGTAAAAATTTATGTCAAATGAATTTAAATAATTCATAAGAAAAATAATTGAGTGATGAAAATAGGAGCAATATGACGATGATGTGAGGACTTTTCACTTATTATCAGGACATATTCAAAGTCTAAGCTGATATAAGATAACTTTATCTCACAAAATAATACTTTCTCTGTTTCAATTTATTTAGCCTATTTTAACTTGGCATAAAGTTTAAGAAAATAAAGAAGACTTTTAAATCTTATGATTTTAAATAAAAGATATGTCAAATGTATCAAAATGCCCTTTAATCTAATGGTCTTAAACATGCCACGTGGAAAGTTGAAATTAAAGAGTTGCTAAAAAGGGAAAAAGAACATTTTTTTTGAAACAGACTAAAAAAAAAAAATCACACAAATTAAAACAGAGGGAGTAATATTAACAATATGAATGCTACGCAAATGATTGAATGGATCGGAGAAAAGCTGCAGTGAGCACCACAGTTCTAGAGGTATACGGACATTGAGAAGACTATAAGGGTGTGTTTGGTAGGAAAGAAAATGTTTTTTATTTTTTTATGTTTAGTTAGCTTAAATATTTTGAAAAATATTTTACAAATAGATTTATTTTTCCCAAATTTAAGAAAAATCTTTCAACCTCACCACCCGACTCCGACCAAGACCCGACTCCCGATTCGAGTCTTTGGTACTGACTCTCTATCGCAACCCGGGACCCAGGACACAACTCCCGACCCCAACCCCGGCCCAAGTTTTGACTCCTGATCCGACTCGCGATTCCCGACCCAAACTCAAGTCAAGGTCGGGTCCTAGGTCGGCGTCAAGGTAAAAGAGATGGGTCTTGAGTTGGGATCAATAATCGAGTCCGGGACGGGATCAGAAGTCAGGACCAAGAGTTGGGGTCGGGGTTGGAATCAAGAGTCGGATCTCCAGTTGAGGTCAGGGTCAGGAGTCAAGGTTGGGGTTGGGTATCGGGAGTCAGGATCTTGAACTGGAGTCAAGTCGGGATCGGATACGGGTATGGGGGTCGAGTGGGGTCCCAAGTCAAGATCGATAGTCGAGACCTGGGTCGGGGTCAAGATCGAGAGCCGTCTCTCAAGATGGGGTCGGGAGTCGGGTTTAAGGTTGAAGTCAGATCCTGGGTTCCATGTCTCAGGACGAGGTCAGATCTTGAGTCCCACGTCTTGACCGAGGCCGGTAGTCGGGGTTAGGTCTCGAATTGGGATTGCGAGTCGTCTTGTTAGAATTAAATATATGTTTATACTTTAATCGAATAAAATTTTCAAAATTAATTCATAATTATAACTATGATTATCCAATATGGAATGTAACTTAAGGTAAAAAAATGGAAAAATTATATAACATACCAAACATTCATGCCTAATTATGTTTCATACCAATAATTTAATTCAAGTATATTTTGCAGCAGAGGGTTTAATGTGTGTGGTGATTTTGATGTTGAATAATTATGTATAAGGTGTATAACAATGTAAAAGTGTGTATAAACACCTCTTATACAAGTTTATACATTTGTGTATAGTAAGGGTATAAGGTTGTATAAAGATGTATAATGTTGTATAAACATGTATAAACACTGTTGCGGAAAAAAAAATAGGCTATGCGAATTTTTGCGCTATGTAGATGTAATTATTTTTTTAAAATGGTATATTTATGAAAATATCCCCTAAAACTATTGGTACACTCAACTGTACTTGTATGCATGTATTTGTATGCCGAAATTCCACAAAATATACAATACAAATTTGTATTTGTATGCCGGGATTACTCTAACGGATTTGTATTTGTATGCCGGGATTACTCTAACGGATTTGTATTTGTATGTCGAGATTTACGGATTTGTATTTGTAAGCCGAGATTACTCTACTTGCATTTGCATGTCTGTATTTGTATTTATATGTTGAGATTATACAATTGGTATAAAAAATGTTCGTACGAATTGTAATCAGGCAAAGTGTTGATATGAAGACCTCATTAAATTCCTATTAGTTAGTGTTTATGAAAGTTTCTCTAAAAAAATCGATTGCTTTTAGATGATTTAAAGATCGATGATAGAAAAATACATGCTTTCATGAATTTATTTTCGGTGCAAAAAGCTGTTTTCTTAATTAAATTAAACTAATTAGCAATATTTAGGGAATATTTACAAGGGGACGTAAACATGGTTTGGTAAAAGTATGAAAGTTGCACTGATGAAAATAGTTAAGCATGACTTTAGCACTTAAGAGAAATTAAAATTGTTTGTCGTTGAACAATAAAAGGAATTAGAATTGGAAGTTCACACTTCACACAATTTTTCTAGTCCAATTTTTATTATATTAATATTAAAGTCCTAAATATCTGAAAAGTAGTTAAATGATAATTACGATTTTGTTCAATATAAAACCTATTTTTCAAGGGTAAGAAAGGCGAACGATATTTTACTAAATTGCTTCGTGCTTTTAATATATTCCATTTGTTTCAATTTGTTTGTCTTACTTTCCTTTTTAATCTATTCCAAAAAGAATATCTATTTCCCTTTTTGGCAATTCTTCAATTTCAGTTGTTCACATGATATGTTTAAGACCAAGATTAAAGGACATTTTGATATATCATATTTTAAGTTTAAGATCACAATATTCAAAAGTCTTCTGATCAGAGAACTAGAAGGCGGCTACATACTCCTATATATACAACACGACAACCATCCTTTGAAGTTTGATCACACCAAAAAGCAGAGTTCTCAGAGTGTTTCCAGTTCTACACGAAGAGTAGTCTCGAAGAAGAAGCTGCTATGACAAAGAACCTGTTCCTATTAAGATATATCAATACAATTTACTTTTTAAAACTCTATATCAAATAAAAATCAGATAAATAAATTGAAACGGATGAAGTAATATAGATAGATAGATATATATGATGGGATGCATCCTAAACTTGTCAACAACTAAAGTGGTCAGTAAAGAGTCTTAATTATCAAACTCAAGCATTCATATCTTATTAACAAAACTGTTTATAAAAGCCAAAGCATTGCTAGTGACCTCCTTGACCTTCCCTGCACGATCACAAACGTTCGATTTCAATGGCTCATCATCACTCACATCTTCAAATCCATCTGTGCAAGTGTCTTCATTGCTCAACGCTGCACTCATCCATGTCTGGACATTACTCATTTGAAACCTCAACGACTCGCTCGATCCCCCGAGCCTACGCATTTGACTCAGCGAGTCGCGTATCTGGTCGACTGCGTCTCCAAAAACGGAGAAGCAGTCGTGGAGCGCAGCCACAGCTCGTGGCTGCGCTCCATAGTCAGCTTCGCGGGATAAGTTGGAAACGAAAGCTGACATGCGCTTAGCTTTGGCTAGGGTTACTCCAATAGCGACACGTGCTAGGCGACCGGGGTCTTGTTGTACCGCGGTCGCATAGTGAGTTAGTGAGTGGTAGCAGGTATCTGGATACAAGGTGGTCTTACAACTCGAGCGGATATAATCAATGTCATCGAGAACGATGTCAACGGATGAAACCGTGGTAGGGTCAAGGAGGGCGGTGGCGGGGGCGGGGAGAAGGAGGGGGTGGAGGAGAACGGCGGCGAAGAGGATGCAAAGAGAACATGAAGTTTTCATGGTTTATCTACTAAGTAGTAGTATTTTGCTTTTCAACAAAATGTAGCAATATAATTATATAGACAATTGGTTTGGAGGTGAAATGACATTTCTGTCCTAATTAAGAACCATTTGTAATGTGGAGTCATGATTTCTGTAGTTGAAAAGAATATTCATTATGCTCCTTTAATTTAGGTAGTACTATTGAACATTGCAAAAAAGGTGAAACGTAATTTACTTCTTCAATCTATAAAGTGTTAGCAGGATCAAGCACTTAATAGATTTTGAAAAAAATCAGAAAAAATCTAGTTGTTCAATAGTTCCACAACATCTTGTCTATATTGTATATCATTTTATGTATAACAGATTGAAAAATAAAGTTCAATAGTATAAATTGGTATCTAAATGTAGTTTACACATGACACTTCTTTTGAATATTTTCACCTTTTTCAAACTCCAAATAGGATCCAATTATGTATGGAAACTACTTTAGAACTTTCAAGTTCTTTTGCAGCTAAATTTGCCTAAATTAACGCCACTTAAATGGGTGAGCCCACAATCAAATTTGTGGACCAAATGACTTTTGCTTTATGTCCCTAATCATCATAAGTAATAACTACCAAAACATTAATTAATTTTGACCTTTTGATGACCAAAAAAAAAAGTGTAGCTGTTGATGTTGTGACCTCCAGGCTCAACTGCGACAAGACTTTTTAGAGTATGATTAATATGCCCTACCTATAAAGCTATTTTTTTTTTTTGAGTTATTCTTCTTTCTCTTCTTGTTTTTTTTGGTTGCTTGAGACTTGAGAGTAGGTAGTTTTTCTCAATTTTCTATTTTGCAAATTAGTTAATATTAATATCTGAATTCTTTAAAGATATTATCACTAATCCATTTTAAAGTATACTTTAGTAAACAGGTAGTGCTAATGTTAGTGGCTCTCATTGGATTTTTAATGCTTCCGTTTTGATAAATAATTAACGCGCAGAAAGTTATATTATCGTTATATATTTTTTTTCTTTTTCTACGTATTAAAATGCTACCGCACAACAACAATAAACTCATTGTAATCTCATAAGTGATTCTAGAGAGAGTAAGATGTATACAGTCTTATTTCTATCTGTATAGAATATATATAGAGGTTGTTTCTGATTGACCCTCGATAGTTCTTCTCTTTTATCAAGACTTAAGACTGGTAATATGAACGAGACACAAACAAAATTGAAATACACTATACCGCACATGTTAAATAATTAACTTGCGAATCCTTCTATATACTAAATAGTAAATCATTTAATTTGTTGTATTAGAACCTAATTTATTCATTTATGCTTTACTTAATTAAATCCAACTTCATGCCATTAATTCTTTAACTTTAAGGACAATGGAATCTTAAACAAATAAATATATATCATATTTCTCCTTTCGGTGGTTAAATCATAGATGTTTGTTGGGAAGAGTACGCATGCAGTGAGTTTTTTTTATTTTGTCGAAATGGAATAATAGAAGAATAAATATATTGGCGTATTCAAAAAAGAAATACCATATATTACTTACTAATAAGAGGCAAAGCAAGCAGTAGTGCGTCAACATGCTTGCCTCCGCTACTTGCTTATTCATTGTGGGCTTAATATTTATTTTAATTTATTTATCTTTTTTAAAATTTATTATATATTAAAAAATACGTAAAAAGTTAAATCACAATAACTAACAATTTAAAATATTTGAAAGACATAAAAATTTGATTGACTTTCGAAACTTTATCGGTGCCACATAAATTGGGATAAAGGAAGTAGCATATATTATTTAAAAATAATGTAAAAAGTGTTATAAATCACAATAATTAATAATTTAAAATATTTAAAAGACATAAAAAATTTAATTGACTTCAAATTCTGTCAATGTCACATGAATTGGAGTAGAGAGAGTAACATATATTATTTGAAAATTACGTAGAAACTGCTATAAATCACAATAACTAACAACTTAAGATATTTAAAAACCGTAAAAAAAAATTAATCGATTCTCTAAATTTAATGTGTTACATAAATTGGGACAAAGAAAATAACATTTATTGGGCCCGCGCAGTAACTAGTATATATATACTATCTAATAAGAATGAAAGAAGCAGGCAACAGAGCGTCAACATGCCTGCTTCTTCATTTGTGGATCTGATCTTTTATAATTTATTTATCTTCTATATATATTTAAAAAATACGTAAAAAGATAAATCACAATAACTAACAATTTAAAATATTTGAAAGATATAAAAAAATTGATTGGCTTTCAAAATTTTATCAGTGCCACATAAATTGTGATTTACTATCTAATAAAAATGAAAGAAGCAGGCAGCAGAGCGTCAACATGCCTGCTTCTGCTGCCGCATGCTTCTTCATTTGTGGGTCTGATCTTTATTTTAATTTATTTATCTTCTATTATATATTTAAAAAATACGTAAAAAAGATAAATCACAATAATTAACAATTTACAATATTTGAAAGATATAAAAAAATTGATTGACTCTCGAAATTTTATCAGTGCCACATAAATTGGGATAAAGGAAGTAACATATATTATTTAAAAATGATGTAAAAAGTGCTATAAATCACAATAATTAATAATTTAAAATATTTAAAAGACGTAAAAAAATTAATTGACTTCAAATTCTGTCAATGTCGCATAAATTGGAGTAGAGGGAGTAACATATATTATTTGGAAATTACATAGAAACTACTATAAATCACAATAACTAACAACTTAAAATATCTAAAAACTATATAAAGAAATTGGAGTGACTCTCCAAATTCCATCAGTGCCACATAAATTGGCTTAGAGAGAGTAACATATATTATTTAAAAAATTTATAAAAGAAAGTATTATAATTCACAATAATTAACAACTTAAGATATTTAAAAATCGTAAAAAAAATTTTAATCGACTCTCTAAATTTAATGTGTTACATAAATTGAGATAGAAAAATAGCATATATTGAGTCCGTGCATAGCATGGACGATCGATAACTAGTATATATATATAATGATAACTAATACGGAGTAACTGTTAATATGCATATATAGTTCGAAGAAATTAAATTCACTTAGTTCCAAATTACAAAGTTTAATATACCAAAAGCCAACATTATATAGTGAATATTAAATATTGAAAAATAAATCAAATTGGTACATATTTGTGTAAAATAACTTTAATATTATTAAAAAAAATTGAATAAAATAACTTTGCATGAAAGAATAATGTACAAGTTTCTATAAATGATTAATGTGGATCGTTATAAAGTGACTTCACAAAATCAATTGACTACTTGACGAATAATGAAACGAATTGGAAACAACACCGTAACGAGATACTTAGATTATAGGAGTATTTTTTATGTATGCTCATTTAAGTTCTTTTGGTTTCTCGATCAGTGTAATATCTTTTTAAATCGAGACTCTAACTTACAGAAGCCAAGAATAGATTTACCATCTTCCATTTTATTCCTTAAAAAATTTCACTTTCATTTTCAGCAAAAGACTCCCAATAAACTAACATTTGTATGATCAACTACTTTGGTCGTTGTTAACGTAGTATTTTATAATTAAATCATAATTTAAAATTTATTTAAAGTATAACATAGAAACATTGAAAAATTTAATATAAAATATTATACCTCTATTTTTATTTTTTGGATTCATGTACAATAACAACATACTCAATACAATCTCATAAAATGAGATATGAGGAGGATAAAGTGTATGCAAACCTTATCCTACCTTAGAAGTAGATTTTTTGGATTATTATATGTATTAAATATATTTTTAAAAAGATTATTAATTCTCTTTCATCTCAATTATGTAGCTATTTTCTTTTGACTTTTGGTTGTTATTATAAAAAATAATAATACAAATAAATTATTCAAATTAACTTTTTTTATGTGCTCATCTATCTATTATTCTGACATTATATATGATTGAAAATGCTTTTAATGTAATATTCTATATCTAAATCATAATTTAAAATTGAGTGAAGTATCAAAAACACACCTATTTTTTTTTTATTGAGTTTTATACCTAAACTATTGAAAGTGTGAGTTTCATACCTAAACTATCACTCATTAGTTTGAGAAACACACCTCAACTAATATGTGATGGTGTGCGTACTACTCTTTTTTTTATTTAAAAAATTCTGCCACATGGCACTCCGCGTGGAAAATTCTTTTCACCTTGACAAAAATTAAATAAATTACCAGTATTAAATTAAAAAATAAATATTCACCGTGTTGAGAAATGATGAAGAAGAAGGGGAGAGTTTAGGGTAAAATCAATTTAAAAATTAAATAAAATGATGTGTCAACTAAAAAATAAAAAAAATATGCCACATCATCAGAATATTTAATGGTGCGCCTAAATGTTTTTGTATACAAACACTTGGTCTAATCAACATTAAAGTGTATTTCTCAAACTAATGAGTGATAGTTTAGGTATGAAACTCACACTTCCAATAGTTTAAGTATGAAACTAAAAAAAAAGAATAATTTAAGTGTGTTTTTGATACTTCACACTTTAAAATTTAATTAAAGTAAAACATAGAAACATTGAGGAATTCTGGGAGCTTATCAAGTACTTAGGTATCTCACTCTCAATTAAAAAGTTCCCTCTCCTACAATGACAAGTAAAGGTGTCAAATAGGCAGATGGGTCTCAAATGAAATAAGTTAAATTCAATTGAGTTAACAAATAAATTGAGTTAAAATCAGTGCAAAAATTACTTGGATCGAAATGAATTAGATTAAAATAGGCTAAACATAGATTGGGTGATTGACCAGTCCAATTTGACCTAATTTATTTTAAGTGGTGCACCTTCCCCTACCATATCCCTTAGTCAAGTCCACCACTCCATTCTTCCCCTACTATACATCAACGCTCAAGCGTTCGGGTCTGACCCATAACTCTGACCCCAGCTCGAGACTCGGGACGCAGGACCTAACCCGTGATTTGAGTCTCAACTCTCGATCTGACACTCGAGACACGAACCCAGACCCTTGATCTCAATATCCGACCCTGACTTAATACTTAAGCCCTAAACTTGACCCGATATCCAACCCTAACTTGGGACTCGAGATCCAAAATCAAAGTTGTAATGACCGGGTCCATTGTTACGAATGAACCATTCGTATCAATTCTTAGAGTGAGAAAACTTTGGATTTGGGAGTTTGAAATTCTGGGCTAGGCTAGTCTCAGCCGATTTTGGAGCGAGGTATGGTCTAGGGAAATCCGGGTAAGGATTGAGTTAAATGTCTTGATTTGATCTAGTTTTCCATTTATCTAAGACATAAAAAAGTCCGGGGGACTTTTCAAAATCGAATTCGGGTAAGTAGAACTCCCGAAATCGAGGTTGACGTGAAGGGGTTATTCCGCGATGTCAAAAAAATAAGTGTGTTATAAAATGGACCAATTTTGGGGACTTTACGACTTTCTGTCCCGTGTCAATCGCCGTAGCGATTGACACTCCGCTATAGCAAAAAAAATACCGCTACAGCGAAAGTCAACGTCGGTCAGCCTCTGCCATAGTGACGACTCCACTACGGCGGTACCGCTATAGCGGAGTGGACCGCTACAGCAGAGCGCGATGGGATTTAATGCAGAAACTTTCCCAAAATAGTTCAGTTTTTATTCAAAATATTTTGGGAGAAGAAGGGGGCGATTTTGGGCGATTTCCATCTGTTTTTCACCATTTTTCATCCTAAAGGTATGGATTCTACTCTACAAACTCCATAATATCTTTCCTACGCTATAGAATTGCTAGGGGTGGACTTGGGAAAGGTTTGGGATAACCTAGGATTGTAGAATCCAGGGAAAAAGGGGAATTCTAGGGTGCTGGAGTTCTTGGGTATTGTTTATAGTTAATGGATAATGATCACCAAGCTTAAATTCTCTAAATTTATCGGTATAAACGATAATCTTAGGTGAATTAATGGCGAAAAATCCTGAAAAGGGTTGGGATGATCATGATTTGGCCTGGGGATTAGGATTTTGTATAATCCGGATAATTTAGGTCAGTTAATTAACTATAGTGTTTATGTGTTTGTTTCTAGACCAAGAACAAGCAAGGGATCCTGAAAAAAGGAAAAGCTCCGGCACTGTAGAGCTTGATTATTCGAGGTAGGTGATGATTATTGATTCCTGTATACACTGTATGTTTGTGTACCTTTGTCTAAATATTTGTATGGTTTGCATTGCTTAGAGAATGATTTAGGAAATGTCCAAAAATCATGTTTTCAGTCTTGTGAAATGAACTAGGTGTTATTGCTTGTTGGTTTACAAATGTTGATTATTCATTGTTTGTGACTGTGGACTTATATGACATTCGGTTGGCTCGGGTACCACGCCTGGTATGGGGTATACTAACGGTTGGCTCGGGTATCACGTCTGATACGGGATATACTAACGGTTGGCTCAGGTACCACGCCTGGTATGGGAAATACTGATTGGTTGGCTCGGGTACCACGCCTGGTACGAGTTTACTTTATTGTATTGTTGCATTTTTACTAATGGTTCCCTGAGTGGACCAAGTTGTGTTTATGATTTGTGATTGTGCATATGGTCCTTGAGAGCCCGGGTTATCATCATATTGATTTGTGAGTTGGTCTTGGTGTAGATCGGGTTGTATGTTTGACACTTAGGTGTTGTCTAGAGGGGATCCAGGGTGGGTTCGGGATATGAAATGCGATATAATTATTATTTATTGTGGATTGTTGATCATAGTTGTGAAAGTGAATTACATGTAGGGACAAGGTAGGGAGAGACTTGTAGTCTAGAATTACCTATTGGCTGATTTACATGTTTCCTGTACTATTACTTGGATTTTTTACTGTTCAGATACTGTTTATTTGGAACTGATTGATGATCCTACCAGTACACGGTGGTTGTGTACTGATACTGCACTTGTGTTTCTTTTGTGAGTACAGGAAATCTTTCGGCGGTTGACGCACGACCTCACCTGTAGGCCTGACACTTCAAGACATCAAGGATGAGCTGTTCGAACGAGCTGCCTTAGTTTCTTTCTTATTGGTTGTAGCCCACTTGTTTCGGGCTTAGACTATTGCTGATTTTGGGATTGCATCCCCGTACTCTAGATTTGGTAGCAGTTTGGTACGATGACTTTCAGGTCCTAGAGAATTTTTTTGTAGGCTATTTAGTATAGTTAGTTTGATTTTGGTTAAATATTATCGCGCCTCATTTTTCTCGCGAAAAGCGGGATTCGACGTGACAACTCACTTTAGGATAAAAGAGAAGCGAAGAGTCGCGACCTAACAAATTTACGGCGCGTTAGGGCACCGTATTAACTAACTATGATTAATTAATTTAAAGTCTACGTCAACAGAGAATCGGGTAAGGGTTCAAATTACCTCGAAAGGAAGGTGTTAACCACCTTTCGAGGTCCACAAATGTGGATCCCTATCAGATTCGTTATTTATGTGGGAAATATGCGATAAACAAAGGCCGATTAATTAAACTAAAGACTATGTGATTAAACAAGTAAAATATTATTTAAAACAAGTAATTAAATCAATTTACTTACTAAAATCTAGATGAAAGAAGATTACACATATAAATTATAAATAAAATAAATAAATAAATAAATAAGAAAAACAGATAAGCGAGAAGACAGAATTAACACAAGAAATAAGGAGAAAAAAGCCTAATTACTAGGTGACTTAGTTAACTACCCCAAACAAAAAGAAAGAATCAAACTTAGGTTAATTTTAACCTATTCGTATCAGCGCCCGGCTTATTTATCGAAGACAATTTCAAAGTCATTGTCATATTTTGCTCGGGTCGATTTCCATCATGTCTGTCTATCTACCCACCTAAGTTGGTTATTAAGATTGTTATTAACCTAAATCGCGTACTAAAGAAAATGAAAAAGTCTAACGTACCTTAGTATGCCTACCCGTCCCGACTTATTGTCCAAGAGGCATTAGACTTATCAATTTGTATGTGGGTCTAGATCATAAGATCCCAAGGTTATTTAATTAGACCGGAATGTGGCGTCAAACAAAACATATATGGACTTAAAAACAAGTAGCACAAAATAGTTTCATGTAAGCCTCTCAGTTAAATTAAAAATAAGTGATTAAATAATGCTTCCCAAATTTGCACCTTTATTAAACCTATGACATGACTTATGCAGAAAATTTATTATTTAAGACCTATGAGCAGAATCTCTAATTATTTGCATGCTGAACATGAATTTAAATATGTAAATAACACAGCTATTTATTTTAATATGCTTAAACATATTTTAAATATGCTGAAACTGGTTTTAACATGCTGACATAAATTTAGCTGATTTTAAAAACATGCTGAATCCTATGGACATGATTTCTAGTCATATATATGCAGAAACAGATTCGATCCTATAGGCATGGTTTCTAATCTTATTATGCAGAAATTAATCCTAACTTTAACATGCTGAAACTTTATTCCTATAAACAGAACAATCGTTTTAACAATCTGAAGTTTTAATCCTATAAACAGACTGGTTATTTTGACATGCTGAAAATTAATTAATATGCTGAAATAAATTTAAACCTATAGGCATGTTAACTAATTGATTTAGCATGCAGAAATTACAACTAACTATAGGCATTATCGAACACACATCGAAAGTAAAATTATAGCCATATTTCTAGCATGCAAGATTGGCCATAAACATGCTGAAATGCTTATTTAATCCTACAAGCATACCGAAACAAATTTAACTTATGACATGGTGGCTAATTAAATTATGCTAAAACAAAAATTTTTAAAATCTATAGGCATGCTTCCTATGTGAATTTTACCAAGCAGACGTTCCAAATAATTAAAAGCAAATAGCACGTAGTTTGCCCCTCCCCCATTGCAGTCCTCTAAATATTTTATTACATTGTTGGAGTTTATACAATAAATTATTACAGACCCAAATAAATGAATTAAAAAAAAAGGAATTAATACAATATAAAAAGTCTAGCAAGATCTCCCAATCCCGGGCAACTCTTCACAGTAAGACCCGTCTGCTAACGAAACCTGTCAGACAATGAAAATATAGGATTCGGAGGACCCTTTTACAACCCCCTAAAACCGTCCCCAACATGTTAGAGTTCCTGAGGATCTCAATGATCCTAGGCAGTGCTTATGTCAGGGATAAGGGTGCGTTAGGGCCTTCCCACTCAATAGAACAAGAAAAATAAAACTGGACGAATTCAAGTATATCATACCAATCAGCAGGATACCAACAAAATTTAACAATAGTTCAATGCCAAAACCAACAAACAGAAAACAAATGCCAAGTTTACGTCCTATGGACATGCTTTCTATTGTAATCACGTATTTGGACACACACACACACATTAAGCAAAAATATAGTTGACTAAGAAGTAAGAAATTGCCACATGAGAAATTGAAACATGATAGAACACTAACCTGCTAGCAGAGAATAAGTAAAGAAACTAGAGAAAGCAACACTTAGCACCAACAACGTTGTTTACAGAAGAGAGAATTACTAATATGAAAGTGGTGATGTGTGAAGTCTCAGAAAGAAATGAAAAAGAAGACTGCTTTTTGTAGTGAAAGTAGGGGACTCAGTTAAAGAAATGGAATAATTCAAATAGTGAATCAAAGAGAATCTTTACCTTAATTACAATAGCCAAATCAATTCATCACAAATTTACCACAAGAAGAGAATAAGCAAGTTGTTTAAATTAAGAAAAGAGCAATGACAACCAATCATGGGAGATTATTTCCTTAAACAGATGGTTGAACCAATTAAGTGAAGGAATCATGTCAGCATTACCATAATTAGACAAGCAGAATCAATCCGAATTAAGTAAAGGAAATAAAAATTAGTGACTAGAGTAAATAAAATTAAGGAAAAATAAATCAATTAGCAAGTACTAAGGCTATCCCAGATCAATTAAGGAGAGAAAAAGTACATTTTAGAGAATAAATCAATCAAGAGTTGCCAAAATTAACAAGTACCAAAGCTGTAAAGCTCTACCAAAATAGACTAGTATCACAGGCACAAAATCAGTCAATCTTGCCAAACAATCGGATTTCAGAGCTGTCACATGATTTAGAAATCAGAGTACCTTAAGTCAATTCACTATAATACTATCAAAAATCAATCAATTTGATCAAATGAATGTAAAGCAGATCCAAGTTTATCATAATCAAGCAAATACCAAGATTATCCTAATTTAAATAAAGAAGAATACAGGCTGAGGGAATGGGGACATGCTGAAATTAGTCAATAAGAATTACAAGGTTATCAAACGAAACTGAAAGAAAGAAGGCCAAACAGATCAAAACTTATCAGACTAGCTATACAAGATGTGGCTCACATGAAGAACACATTATGGCAATGCAGAAGTAGCAAACTAAGCAGATTGACCCTAAGGTTTGACTTAAAGTATAAGAGCAATAAACAACAACATGCTTAGAAATCAGTTTCAACAACAGAGCATGTAATCAAATTTTCAGAATTAAACTAAGAGCAAAGTTCGTAGAAATTGGAGTTTTCACACATGACAGTCCACATTTAACAATCAATACAAAATCCCAGCATTTAGACACAGATTCACAGTCAAACTCTACTAATTTCACATCTAGAACTCAAATGATAGCAGGAAAACATGATGAAAATGAATCATGAAAAGGACCAAACCCGGAGTGGCTTTGCGGTAATCTGTCAGTACTCCAAACATAAAACACGATGAAGCAGTAGTCTTTTTTGAAAATCTCTAAGCCAACACATATTCAGCCATAACATTGACGAGCTATCTGCGATGTTCTTTCGTCAAAAATCCCTAAGGCTCTCAGAGAGAAGAAAAAGTAACAAACATGGTAGTGACTAGGGTTACATGCTCTACCGGCAGAGAGACCATGGGGGTTTTGCTGGCGTCGCAGGGTTTTAGATGGAGGGTGTCTTTTGGTGGGGTTTCGCCGGAGAAATGAGGCGGCAATAACGAGTCGCCGCTCATCAACAGGGGGAAAAAGAGGAGAGAAGAGGGACAGTCTATTTGGTTCGTCGGGGTTTTGTCGACGGTGGGGGTTGGTCGGAGAAATGAGGCGGCGATAGTGGGTCGTCGCTCATCGATAAGGAGAGGAGATCTGGGGGTCTGGTGGCTAACCGCCGGCTGGTAGGGTTTTAGTAGAGATGACGAGGAGGAGAAGAAGGAGAGCAAGAGAGGAGGGGGCAGGTGTGTTGGTGTTGCTGGCGTTGGCGTTCCGCCATTGTTGGGGATTTTGGTTGTGGCTGGCGGAGGCGATGACTAGAGAGAAGAGGAAGAGAAGAGAGAGTATGGGTGAGGGTGGCGGCTGGTGGGAGTGGAAAATGATAGATGAGGCTTAGGGTTTGGGAGGGTTTATAGCTAAAAGGAAATAAAAGAGGGTTTTGATCTCAGCCGTTGGATTGGATTAGATTAGCGGCTGAGATTGAATCCAAGGGTTTTGGGTCGGGTTAACGGGTCAGGTGGAGCGGATTAAGTGTACCTGGGTTGAACCAATTGAAGTTGACATTGGAGATTTAAAGTTGAACCAAAATTGACCTAGGCTAGATTTGAAAGAAATTGGTTAGAAAAAGGGCTAAGATTTAAATAAATTGAGAAGAGAATTGAATTTGAGCTGCTATTTAATAAATAAAATGCTACATATATATAATTTAATAGGTAAAATAATAATCAAACAAAAAATCTTATTTAAAATTATAAATAAACTACGTATATATATTTGTACGTAAAATTAATGATATGTAATCTTATACGAAATTTACGATAAAAATAGTAATAGCAAGAAATATATTATATATTTATAAATTATATACAAATTTTAAAAAGTGTTAAGACGATGATAAAATGTGTAATTTTTTTAGTAAATAAAAGCAATATGTGAGGAAAATTAAGCTTTAAAATAATAATAACTAGTAAAGTAGCAGCCCGAGAGAGGTATGGGGAGGTCAAAATTGGGTGTCAACAGCTGCCCCTTCCTTGCTCGGGAATGAAAGATGAATTGGCGGGTAAGAAATGTTGACTAGTAGCCAATTTTATCCGATCGAAGAACTAATTCTTCTGAATTGGGGAAACAAAAGAGGGTTTTAAAAACTGTTGCGGCCGAGACTTCGTTTTTCAAGTCGCCTACATATCACTGATTTTATGAAAATCAGGATGTGTGTAGTTCTAGATTCAAAAACGAATGAGGTTTCTAAAGAAAATCCACATCTGAAAATCCAAATGAAGATGTAGTTGGCAAGAGTCGATGAGATTCAAATGATTAAACGGGAATAAGACGCGAGTAATGGTCTAGTGCTGGTGATGCAGGGATAAGAAGAGTTATATTTTGGAAGCGAAGATGATGATTGATCTTGTTTCTCAGCTTGTTCGGCTCTTACTGCCTGCAAATTCTTTTACGACTAGATAAAAGATTAGTATTTTTGATATTAAAACATGATGCAAGTTCCCTTTAGGACCATGAAAGGTTGCTTAAGGTGTTATAGATGATGTCTTAAGCGATGATGTCTTTGGGCCATGATACGTAAAATTAATCTTCGGGCCATGAAATGATGCCTGCAGGCCATGGAAATGATGACTTTAGACTATGACGCCTTCGGAGCATGACAAACAGAAATTAAATCCTTAGGCCATGAAATGATATCCGTAGGCCATGAAAATAATGCCTTTAGACTATGATGCCTCCGGATGATTAAATGACGATTAAAGAAAGCGTATCTGTTTTGAGTGGCACAGCATGACCTTTGGTTGCTTCTAAATGATTTGACCTATCGTAGCTTGTTGTGATTCGGTGCGATCTCAGGCTCAATTCAATCTCGGGCACAATGCAATTCTCGGGCCAAATATAATCTCGGGCTCAATGCGACCTTGGTCACAATGCAATCTTGGGCCAAATGCAATCTCGGGCACAATGCAAATCTCGGGCCAAATATAATTCTTGGGCATAATGCAATCTCGGGCCAAATGCATTTCTTGGGCTCAATGTGACCTCGGGCACAATGCAATCTTGGGCAAAATGCAATCTCAGGCACAATACAATTCTCGGGCCAAATATAATTTTTGGGCGTAATGCAATTCTTGGGCATAATGCAATCTCGGGCCAAATGCATTTCTCAGGCGCAGTGCGATTCTCGGGCCAAATGCAATCTCGGGCTCAATGTAATTCGTAATTCTCGGGCACCATGCCATTCTCGGGCTCCAAGTCATCTAAGGCATAATGCGATCTCGGGCCAAATATAATTCTCGGGTTTTAATGCAATCTCGGGCCAAAATGTAATTTTTGGGCCAAATATAATTCTCAAGTATAATGCAATCTCGGGCCAAATATAACTTTCAGGTATACTACAATTTCGAGCCAAATGGGATTCTCGAGCCAAATATAACTTTCAGGTATAATGTAGTTTCGAGCCAAATGCAATTCTCGGGCCAAACACAATTCTCGAGCTCAATGCAATTTTCGAGCCAAATACAATGCTCGGGTATAATGCAGTTTCAGGCCAAATGAAATTCTTCTTTGAAGAGATAAAGTAGCTTAACTCTCTTCCCATATTTTGATGACGATGTTTGTATTGATGTTGCGGAGATGATTCTCGAATTTGTACTTGTTAATTCTGCGTTCAAAGAAAAATTGTTAATTTGTAAGAGGGGAGGTTGATCTGTGCATCTGCTCTTGGGTGCATCTCTCCTCCTTGTTATGTGTCTGCGGACTGTCGCACTCTCTTTAGGCGCTCGCTCAAGCAAGTGAACAGATAAGTTTGAAATCATATTTTAAAATAATTTGTTTTGAATAGAGAAATAAAATGTTAAGAAAAGTTAAGATATTGTTGAATCATAAACCGTGACATGTTTTGAGACATCACATTGTCTTATATGGGAACATCTTTGCTTCTAGGGTGCAGCTCAGATGAAATTTTTAAGGGCTCTCAAAAATTTCTGCCCCAGTGTAGAAGTTGATCCTCGGAGAGAAGTTTTGTATAATGAACGGTCGCTTGCAACCTCAAAATTCACCCCCAGTCTTATGATCCGTGGTGATGCTTTTCAGATGGAATTTTTGAGATTCTCTCAAAAATTCTTCCCCAGTTATAGTGCCCGATAAGGGAAAATGGAAGGTTTTATTATGATAAGACCGAACTCAATAGGAGCGCCTACGTATCCCTCTTAAACAAGAATCAAGTCAAACGTAGTTCCAATTACAAGGTAACAAGCATAACATAAATAAGCTTTTGTTTCAATTCTCAGATAAAGTATCTTTTGACGGCGTCTGAATTGATAGGCTTGGTCCACACTTCACCATCCATTTCCACTAGTATGAGTGCTCCTCCTGTCAGAAACCGATGGACCATGTAAGGATCCGTTTCAATTTGGTGCGAATTTTCCTCTTGCCTCATTTTGATTTGGAAAGATCCGTTTCAGCACAAGTTGCCCGAGTGTGAAGCGCCTTGGTTTGACCTTCTTGTTAAAAGCTTTGACCATTCTATTCTGATAGAGCTTACCATGACAAATTGTGTTTATTCTCCTCCCATTAATGAGTGCTAATTGCTCCATTCTACTTCGTACCCATTCAGCATCACTTAGTTCTGCTTCCTGAATGATCCTTAAAGAAGGTATCTCTACCTCGGCCGGTATTATAACTTCCGTACCATAAACCAGGAGATAAGGGGTGGCCCCTGTAGAAGTCCTTACTGTAGTGCGATATCCCAGCAATGCGAAAGCTAGCTTCTCATGCCATTGCCTGTAATTATCGATCATCTTACGCAATTTCCTCTTGATGTTCTTGTTTGCAGTCTCAACTGCTCCGTTCATCTATGGCCTATATGCTGTAGAGTTTCTATGGTTGATCTTAAACTGCTCACACGTTGCTTTCATTATATCACTATTGAGATTGGCCCCATTATTTGTAATAATTGACTCGGGAATCCCAACTCAACAGATAATATAATCTCGGACAAAATCAGCTACAACCTTCTTTGTCACAGACTTATGTGAGGTAGCCTCGACCCACTTAGTAAAATAATCAATAGCAATAAGAATGAACCTATGCCCGTTGGATGTGGCAGGTTCAATAGGACCAATAACGTCCATACCCCAATCTGCAAATGGCCAAGGGGAGCTGGTGACATGGAACTCATTGGGAGGAACTCGAATCATGTCAGCATGAGTCTGGCATTGATGACACTTCTACACATAACGAATGCAATTTGTCTCCATAGTCAACCAAAAGTACCCGGACCTCAAGATTTTCTTGGCCAAGGTAAACCCATTCATGTGAGGACCGCAAGTTCCAATATGAACCTCATCAATTAAATCAGAAGCTTCTCTAGCATCAACGCACCTCAGCAACCCTAAATCAAGAGTCCTCTTGTACAAGATTTCTCCGCTTAAGAAGAATTGATTTGCTAACCTCCAAATAGTGCGCTTTTGAATACTTGTGGCATTCTCCGGATAATCTCCATTTTTAAGTATCCCTGGATATCAACATACCATGGCTTGCCATCTAGCTCCTCTTCGACATGAAAACAATAGGCAGGCTGCTCGTGAGTATGAATAGGAATGGGATCAATATAGTTCTTGTCTGGATGCTGAATCATAGAAGGCAAAGTGGCCAAAGCATCTGCGAACTCATTCTGGATTCGCGGAACATGTTTGAATTCTATCTTGAAAAACCTTTTGTGCAACTTCTGTATGCAATCTATGTATGGCAGTAGTTTCCTATTCTTGGCAGCCCATTCCCCTTGTACTTGATGAATCAGCAGGTCTGAGTCTCCAATTACCAATACCTCTTGGACATTCAAGTCAATGGCTAGCCGAAGTCTCAAAATGCAAGCTTCATACTCAGCCATATTGTTGGTGCAAGGAAACCTGAGTTTGGCTGATACCGGATAATGCTGGCCAGTTTCTAAGATCAAAACAGCTCCAATACCTACCCCTTTGAAGTTCGCGGCTCCATCAAAGAATATCCTCCAACCATCATATACTCCAGCTATGTCTTCTCCCATGAATGCCACTTCCTCATTAGGAAAATAAGTCATCAAGGGTTTGTATCCGTCATCTACAGGGTTCTTAGCCAGGTGGTCTGCCAACGCCTGTGCTTTCATGGCCTTCTGAGTGACATAAACTATATCGAATTCACTCAACAAAATCTGCCATTTAGCCAGCTTCCCGGCAGACATAGGCTTCTGAAAGATGTACTTCAGTGGATCCATTCTCGAGATCAAGTAAGTAGTATATGCTGAAAGATAGTGTCTCAACTTCTGGGCCGCCCAAGTCAATGCACAACACATGCGTTCCAGCAAAGAGTAACGAGCCTCATATGATGTGAACTTTTTACTCATATAATAGATTGCCTGCTCCTTCTTCCCCGTTTCATTATGTTGTCCCAGAATACAATCGAAGACATTATCCATCACAGATAAATACAGCAGTAGAGGCCTACCTAGCTTAAGAGGGACCAATATAGGAGGATTAGATAGGTAATCCTTGATTTTGTCAAACGTCTGCGGACACTCTGGCGTCCATTTTGTGGCAGCATCTTTTTTCAACAACTTGAAAATTGGCTCACAGATGACACTGGATTGGGCAATGAAACGACTGATATAGTTGAGACGGCCCAGGAAACTCATTACCTGCTTCTTATTTTTTGGTGGCGGCAGCTCCTTGATGGCTTTGATTTTGGTAGGGTCCAACTCTATACCTCGACGACTGACGATGAAACCCAACTACTTTACCGCAGGGACTTCGAAGGTGCACTTCGCTGGATTTAGCTTTAGATTGTACTTTCGTAATCTATTAAAGAACTTCTCAAGATCGTCCAAATGATTTGAACCCTTCTTTGATTTGATGATAACATTATCCACATAAACTTCGATTTCTTTGTGGATCATATCATGAAAAATGGTAGTCATGGCCCTCATGTATGTAGCACCAATATTTTTCAATCCGAAAGGCATGAACTTGTAACAGTAGACCCCCCAAGGTGTAATGAAAGCAGTCTTCTCAGCATCATCCTCATGCATCTTAATCTGATGATAGCCGGCAAAGATATCCACAAATGATTGTGTTTCATGCTTGGCTTAATTATCGATCAAGATGTGTATGTTAGGGAGTGAAAAGTTATCCTTAGGGATGGCTTTGTTAAGATCCCTCTAGTCGACATAGACTCTGACCTTACCATCCTTCTTGGGAACAGGCACGATATTAGCCAACCAAGTAGGATACTTAGTCACTCGAATGATTCCGGCCTCAACTTGCTTTGCCACCTCTTCTTTAATCTTCAAGCTCAAATCGGATTTAGACTTCCTGAGCTTTTGCTTGACAGGAGGACAAAATGGATCAGTAGGCAACCTGTGGGATACAATCGAAGTGCTCAACCCTTTCATATCCGCATAGGACCAAGCAAAGACGTCTTTGTGTTTTTTCAAAATCCAAACATAGTCCTCTTTTTCATCCTCGGATAAGTAAACACTGACGTACATTTCATTAGCCACTTTTGAGTCCCCTAAGTTCACTACCTCTGTATCCACTAGGTTTGCCTAAGGTTTATCTTCAAACTCTTCAACTTTTTTAACAAGTTCTTCTGATACCTCAACTTCTTCTATTTCTTCTAGTTCACTTATATTATGTTGCACAATCTCATTACATGTCACAGTCTCAGATTCAACATTTTTAAAAGTAATTTTGCTAAAAAAGAAGAAAAGAAACATAAATAAAGGATTAATAGATTGAAGAGAAAGCCTTTTATTAAAGAAAACTGAGTGTCTTCAAAATGGTAAATAAAATGAAAGTAAACTCGAAATCGAGCCTATTTATTGAAAACAATAAAATCTTCTGCATCTACCCAAGTGCTCTGCGGGCCCTGGAAGGAGTGACAGTCTAGTTGCTGAGAGTGGCTTTCGGTGGATTGCTCTGTTCAGGAACTCCTCCTCTCTCCTCATTGATGATGACATTGCAACCCTCCTCATCAACCTCTGTCAGGAATAGACCTCTTAAGCTTTCCAGCATATCATCTTCACCATTGTTATACCCCATTTTAACCGGGGCAAAGTGAAGTACAACATATTGGTGATTATTCAATTATTAACTTAAAGACTCGTCACCTAATTATTTAAAGGTGAATTAGGACACCTAATTTATAAACTAAAGTCATGCTAAATTAACTCTAATTAATGATCTACTTAACTTATGTGATTCTAGGTAAGGGTTCTAATTATCCTAAAGGGAAAAGATTAAGCATCCTTTAAGGTCCGTTAAAGACGGTTAACCGGTCAGACTTAAGTTAGGAAATAATTAAAGATAAAATCTAAAGATATTTAGAGGTAAGTAGTAAACTAAATTATTTTTAAGAAAAGAAATTTATGCATAAGCACTTTTCATACAAACTCGACCTTTCAAAAGTTAGGTTTGCAATTTGGCAAAACTCCTCTTTTTGTTTTTTTTCCGTAAAATCAGGCTTTGAAAGTTTGGAGGTAATAAAAAGGAATTATTCAATTAAATGAGACTAAATGATTTATTTAAAGACTAATAGACTCAATAATTCAAATATCTAAAGACTTGAAATTTTTTTATTTAAAAAAAAATAAGTTATTGAAAGTAGGTTACGTTCATATTTATAATCTAAAATGGTATATTTTTACCATTTGAAAGCCATTTTTACTCTTCAAAATCTACACTCTAAATTCTCCAAAAAGCTACATTTATTACACTAAAATATGCAATTTTCAGCTCTTAAAACGACTACTTTTCTTCCTCAAAATCTGCATTTTTTTAGACCAAAAAATCCACACTTTTTAACTCGTTTAAAACTTTTTACTCTAAGAAAACCACATTTTTTATGCTGAAAGAACTTTGTTTTAAGCTCTTAAAAAATGTGTGTTAACTCTCGAAGAAAACTGCTTTTCCCCACCCCAAAACCATATCCTTTTGTTTTATAAAAAGGGCTAAAAGTGATAGATGAAAAATCTACAAGAACGAATTGATATTCCACATTTCGGAAAAATAATATAAACGTATGTGTATATATATGAAGGAAAAGAGTTAGCTAAAAGCCTCTATTATTATATATAGCAAACTACTCTTTCTAAGGTTCAAGTATTCTAGGCCTAATTCTTTATGGACGAAACCAAAAGGAAAATAACATAAGAGTTGGAACAACTAAATAAGCACAACAAAAGTTCATAGTAGAATCAATAACAAGTAAAATAAAGAGAAAACGAAAGAAGTATCTCCCCGCTCTCCTTTTGCTTTTGTTCGAATGGGAAAATGGAGGAAGAGGTATAATGAGGAGTGCAATATTTCAAATCCTTTTCCCCTCTCCTATTCATCGTTTGGACACAATGCGGAAAGACGAAAGATATGCTTGAAGGGTAAAATGCAAGTCCACTTCATCTACGATGACACGGAGTCTCATTTGAGACTCCTCGCAACTCCGGCAAGTCATGCAAAAGAAGAGAGTAGAGAATAAAAAAAGAAATTAGAAAAGAGGCACAACTTTGTAACAAACAGTAGAGGTAAACGAACAATAAAAATATCACGACAGTAGTATGTAAACTGCAACTTAGGCATGCTTTTCATTTCTTATTTACTGTAAACATAAGAAAGACTTAGATCATGCTCTTCTTAAAAAATGTTAAATTAATTCTCAAGCAAACATTATCATCCGATAAATGAATTCTTTCCCGTTTTCGTAAAAAAAAAGGATCATAAAGGAGTGAAGAATAATTGCAAGCTTATGTAATATCTAGACAACATGCTGTTGTTCATAACAAATAATGAAAGTAATAAACTTCACACCATCTATAAACATATATTTTTATCCTTTTTGGCATGATGTGGGGATAACTAACAACTAGTAATTTCTTCCTCTTTTAAAGAAATTTCCAGTCGAGTGAAAACATTAATCCCATTGATATAGTTTTTTAACACACACAACCTATATTCAACCCAGGTAAACGAGCAGATTCTTAACATTAAACTATGAAGAAAAAAAATCACTTAAACTCATTTGTAGCAGATTTATATGAGCTTTAATTTCAAACTATGTCGTTTTCATTTCACGAACAGAATATCAGCATACACGTATCTTGAACCATGATTCTAAATATACAAGAGTCTAACACTAAATTAAAACAGAGGATGCTCCTAATATTTCATCAAAACAGGTCAATAAACGCATGTTTAACAAATATGACTTCTAAACGATTAAATAGACACGCTAGTACATGATTTCTTAACATAGCAGTAAACTGTCAAAAATAAATTTAGATTCAGATCTCACCTTTTGCGGAGCAGTGAACGTGAAGCGCAGGTCTCAGATATACTCGTTAACTCGGACAGACGTTAATGACCGAGGGAGCAACACTGAGTTATAATTGCGATTAACAGCCAAATACAGAGAGATATATACAATGAGAGGTTTAGATTGCTGAATTTTTTAAAGCAGACAATGAATTTTCAAAGGAATAGAGGCAGCAAAACAAAAACTTCTTTTAAAGAGTGTAGCTGAAAATTTAGAATACGAGGGGGGCGGCTAAAAAGTGTCTCCCAATATTTCTCCAACCCTTGGTGTCGCGCCCTATTTTGAACTGGTCAAAATATGTTTGCAACATCCGGCTCTTCTACCTGGTTTTGAAAAGGGTTTAGAGTCGCCACCTAATTTTTTAGGGAAAAATTAGGAAAATTATTTGTTAACGTAAAACTTTGTTTTTAGTCTGCGAAAACCAATGAAATTCTAGGTAAGGGTTTTGGTTACTCGAGGGGAAGGTATTAAGCACCCCTCAGAGCCTATCCAAAGATAGTTCTTAAAACTTAGTTTTAGAAAAATATTTAGGGATATTTGTTTAGCATTACTTATTAAAAGAAAAATATTTTTAGAGGATGTAATTTTTAATAAAAATAAAAAAAGGAGTAACTTAAAATCATTTCTTGTGTTTAAAAGAAAGTATGAGGTATATAAAAGTGAAAGAAATATATGTAATACGGGAGTGATATAGGAGGTAAATATTAATTTGAAAAAGTAAAATATAATATTTAAAAGTAGTATAAAATATATAAAAAATGTACTAGAGTATATATGTAGGTAAACAATGTATGTGTAGTAATTAAAAAAAATAGTGTGCATAAAGAGTATGTATACAATGTGTAATAAAATAATAACTTATAAACATGTGTATATGTAGTGAAAAATAGTATGTGGTAAAAATAGGTGTAGATATGCGTGTGTGTAAAATAGTATGAGTGTAAAATATATATATGTATGTCAATATGCTTGTATGTATGTATGTAAAAATAAGTGTATGTACAATACGAAATAATATAATTGTAATATATATGTGTGGTAAAATATATAGAATATAATGGCAATGTAAAAAATATGTTTGTAAAAAATAATAATACATATGCCTCATACTTGCAATTTTTCTTTTGGAGAATACCCTGAAATGGGATAACTGTGGGTCAAAATTTTATACAAATAATATTAGTAAAAACTGAGTTGACAATCCGTTTTAGCAAAAATTGATAAGCAGATTTTTTAAAAAAGTCATTTTTTAGCTTCTTATTTCTAAGTTTTTGCCTGACGATGTAGAAACAACTAATAGTGGAAGAAACATGATATTCTTAATAAAAGGTGCAACTCCTTAAATTTAAGAATGAAAAGAAAGAAATGTCTATTTTTGATTTTCTAAAATAACCTTGTGTTAGAAAACGGTGACATGATAATTATTATTTCTTTTTTTAAAAAAAAGAAGAAGACAATAAATACTTAATACTTAAGGAAAAGAAGAATCCATAAAGGTGGCTATGAGCCTGTACGAAATTACACAAAGGCACATATGAAGTTAGCAAATAACAATGTTAATAATAACAATAAAATATAAAGGACGGAGAGAACTAAGAATTATCGGGAACTCCTAATACTTGACTCCAAAAGCACGCGATCCTAATAGCTGCTGGCCCAAGATATATTGGACCGAGGTTGAGTTTCAAAATGAGAACTCCCAGCTCTCCGGTTGTGCCATGAAACAAAGAAAGAGTAAAGGATTAGTAACTATTTAAGATACTCCAAATAATAACAATGACAAAGTAAGGTTCATAGATGTGCTAAGTGAAGATGGACACGGCTTTCAGAGAATAAAGAAACGTGACTAATGAAGCATGCACAGTTACAAGGACAACTATTAGCCAAAATACTTTAGATATATATCATTAGGCCATCACATGAAAGATTTTCAGCACAAAAATATATTTCAAATTGTCAATACTAATTGCTGCACTTTACATCTATAGGTAGAGGGGGTAGCTAGAGATGTTGGCAGAATGTCCATTTAACGAGCATGGAAGCTAAAAAAAAGATATGACTGCACAACACTATGCTCATATAACTAGACAAAATGAATATAAACTATGGAACATGATTAAGCAGGGCGACAAACTGTTCGAGTAGCTAAAACTTGGCCCGGGATTATTGATACCATAACATAGTACAACTTTCCTACTAGAGTACTGGATTTACTCAAGAATTCTAATACACATTGCTGGGCGATAAAGGATCGAAACAATTAAATTCTAAAGTCACCAACTAATGCCAATAGTTTACGACTTCATAATGGGCAGAACTTAAACAAACAATAAGACACCAATAGAGGCACATCTATATCTTAAATAAAAATAGAAGCGATAGGAAAGTGCAGATTTGGTTAGTTAGAAAATTGTCTATATTTTGGTCAAGTTGTTGTTACTCGCCCTTTTATCATTTATTCGTTGAACACATGATTTAGAGTAAGATGACTGTTTAGGGGTCTCAGTGACAATGAGAGTGAAACCAGTTCTTCAGAGAAAACAATGAGTTACGATCAACTAGTAACCATTCCTCTCGACTATCTTTCTTGCTAAGAGTTCTTAACAGAGCGTAATAAACACACATGACATACTTTAACATTCAGGGAAGCTGAAGGCAAACAGAAAATAGAGGTTGGCCTATTCGCACCTCGTACCAATTTAATAAGCACTTCGCCTCGAGCAGGTAATTTATTTTCTTCAATAACTTGTCATATTTATCACCAAAAAAAAGGGCAGCACCATTAAAAGACCAGTAGCCATCCTTTCTTATTTTCCTTATTTACATGGTAGTTAATTTTTATGGGTTTGCTATGCTATAAAGATAGTTCAAACAGATTTAAAGACTAAGGGAGGTATCATATGTATTTTCGACACTGAAAATTCTTAGCAAAACACAACTTTGAAATCGATGAAACGATTCTGACTAGATCAAATGAAGCAAGTATTCAACGAGAAAGTATTAAAACAGAGGGACAACAGGTTGACGTGTCAAAGCTTGGTCACATAATGTTCACAATTTTTATTTTTTATTTTTTAGAAAAACGTTACATGTTTCTTAAGAGCAAAGCACTTGAGTACTTATCTCAAAGCTAGGAACCGGGCATATTCAATTTAACCATGAAATGGACTACTAAAACATAAAATCGGGTCACGCCAGAAAAACATTTCTCCCTCTCTTTATAACAGAAAAAAACAAATAGCTTCTCCTTTCAATATCAATGGCTAACCAAGAATGATTTTTTAGTGAAAATTTTAAAAGCAAAGCAGCCCCATTTTAACTGCTAGAGGTTATATGCAAGCACTCAAACAAACAAGTAATGATCTCAAGGTAATAGCTAACACCACCTCAAAGTCCAAAACCTTTGAAGCCTTTTTCAAGCTAAGTTGCAGGCTGAAAATATCTTGTGAATGCAACCAAACAGAGAAATAACTACAACTATTTTGCAATGTTCGTAAGTGCTCAAATCAGACATTACAAAAATTTCAAACAGACAGCTAACCATGCTTTTAAAACTGAAATGGATAGACAGCTACTACACTTAAAACGTCAAACTTCATGGAATCTATTTCGAACTAATTCGGGGCTGTAGCTTTCTTGTGAGCACACGATCAACCATAGATGAAAGCAAACGAACAGAAACTGTTTTGTATTCCGCATTTCACGACTAAATCAACAAATTATTATTCAACAGAAAAAACATGAATGGAAAACAAAGTTCAAACTTAAACCAAATGGTTGACATATCCTTGGAAAAAATCTTCCAGTTAACTTCTAAACTTGCATTCAAACATCCCGAAAGGAAACACAATAATGATCTCAAAGCACACAGTTAATCCTCCTTTAAAGTTTAAAACCTGTGAAGCCATTTTAAAACTATAAGTTAGAAGTTGAAAATTCTATTCAAAATGCTCAACTTAGTTGAAAACATATTAAAATAGTTGCTGCCAAGTTCAGATATCCCAAAAAAAGTCATTTTTATGATCTTGTAATAGACAGTTAACCATTATTTTAACTTCAAAAGTCATAGAGTTCATTTCGAGCTAATTCACAAGCTATGAACACTTCACAAACAGATTCTTGCCCAAAATCAATCGGCAATAATAACCAAACTCACACGGTCAATGGATCGCAAAACTAAACATAATGTAACTAGATGGGATAGAATTTACCTTGTGTTGGGCAGCGATTGAGGCCGTTGAGTGTCGAGTTTCAATCTAGCAACTCTGACTTTGACTCCGGTTCCAACTCGAAGTATTTCGAGAAGAACAAAAAAGAGGAAATTGAGTAGAGAACAAGATGAGTAGCAATTGAGAGAAAGTTTTTAGCAACTTTTCTTGTTGAGTTTGTTGGCTATTTTCTGATGGTAATGGATTGGCAATGGATCCCCAAAATAAAAACCCAAGAGTCCCTTTTATAACCGAAATTGAGGGCTCAAATGGTTCTTTCCAAGAATTCAAAAATTTAAATTCTTGGAAAGCCAAATTGCAAGGGAAATGATGAAATCAGAAAAAGGAAGGAGATATGTCTACCTTTTCAGACTGATTTGAAGGAGAAAGTGACGGGTTGGAGGTGTAGAACTCGGACCCGTCGGATTAAGCTCCTTCCCATCGGATAAAACTTTGAATCCGATGGGTTTTGATTCTCTCCTCCTTTCCAATGTCTGCAGCGGCGGTGGGGAGCTTTACAGCTCTGAAAAATCCTAGGAAAAGGGGAAAAGGCGACATTGAGGTGATGGAAATGGTACCGTTGTTGTTTGCCCGCCGATTTGAGCGAAAATCCGGCGGGTATTGGGCATTTAGGTGACGAGAAACAAGGGTTTAGGGGGGCTGGTTGGTTTGTGTTTGGATGAGAGAGAGGGAGTGTAAGGGTTAGTATAGATTAGGCTTAGTTTAGGGGGTTAGTATTATTTTGGGTTGGGCTGATTAGTTTAGGTTAAAGAAATATAAAATTGGCCCAAAATTTGATAAATGAATTGTTTGTAGGAAAATTTAATTTTTCCCAATTGTTTTTCACTTAATTAATTTAACGATGCTTCTTTTGTCCTAATTAATTTTCCAATACGTATATATATAACTTAAAATAACTTTAATACGCGTAATTGCAATTCATAATTAATAAAACTATATTTTGGAAATATTATAGTGATACGATAAAATTTATTTAGAGTTTGAAATAAAAGTTAATATACTAATATTTTATTAAAAAGAATGAATTATAAAATATTTTTGGGGTGATTTTATAAGATACAATATTATTAGTTATTATTATTTCATACATAGAAAGGAAAGGAAATAAAATATATTATTATTATAAAAAGTAAAGGAAATAATTATTTTTTTAAATGATTATTGGTGCCAAAATTTATTAAAAACTAATATAAAAATAAAAAAATTATTTTGGAAAAGTACTCGGGACTAAGAAGCATATAAAAATTAATTATGGGAAAAAGGAGAGCCAAAATTGGGTGTCAACAACTTGCCCCTCTTCGAACAGAGATGATGAAAGAGTCTTTGGGCGAAGACGTTGACGTAAAGCCAATTTTGTCTCGACTGGAAAAAATCAAATTTTGGAAAAGACATAATCCAGAATGAGCAGAATGGTGAAGCTAGAGTCATCATGATTGTGATTACGAATTTGACCGAACTCTGGTCTCCGAGTTGCCTACATATCCCGGGTTTCACGAGAATCAGGCCGATATAGTTCAAAAATTTTGAGAGGTCCTCAAAATTTTACCCCAGTGTTGGTTTTACGATGACACTGGTATTTCCTGGAATAAAGATAAAGATGATCTTGGCACGAATGGAGTGGTTACGGCCATGCTCAAAGTTGAGCTGCCTACATATCCCTAAGGAAACGGGAATCAGGCCGGTTGTAGTTCTGAATAGAGGATTATGGTAAATTTTGAGGCAGTCCTCAAAATTTGCCCAGTGTATGATTTATGGTTGACACCGGTCTCTTAGTTGAGCTTGGAAAGAGTTTTATGGAATTGAAGGTAGATTATTTGCTAGACGACAATAACCTTTTCAGGACGGGCACACTTTCACAACCTCCCAATTATAAATGTGGTGCACAACACACCCATAAATGAGACTCTACTAGGTGCATCACGCATCTCTATAAGATCACGTCAGATTGTTAGATGGAGGTAGGCCCTTTGATATCCTCTAGTGAGAATTCTAGGAGGTGAAGAAAAAAAAATATCGAGCTCACGAGAGCAGGTGCGCTCTGATTTAGAAGTATGGACAACTGATTACAAAAATTGGAGTCGGAGTGCTAGTCTTGAACTCTGGCTTGTGAGTTTGGTATTCCTCATCAAACATTGCCTCAATCGCTGCTTAAAGGCAGTTCCGCGTTGTAGTGTGTCGTCCTGCAAAACAGGTAAAAAGGGGTTACAAAGTACCTGTTGAGGCTCAAAACTGTAAATTAAAATTGTAATGTAAAGAGCAGAGTGTAGATATCCAAACGATCGTTGATGTCTCCATTTTGCGGAGTGGATGTAATGTAGGTGAAATAACTTGGGAAGTAAAGCCTCCGGCTGGCGGGTCAACACTTAAAAAGTAAAGCCTCTCGACTGGCGGGGCAACACTTGTAAAGTAAAGCCTCTCGACTGGCGGGGCAACACTGTAAAGTAAAGCCTCTCGACTGGCGGGGCAATCTTGTAAAGTAAAGCCTCTCGACTGGCGGGGCAATACCTGGGAAGTAAAGTCTTCATTTGGTGAATCAGCCGTGACATCTCCATTTGGTGGAGCGGTCTTTAATGCAAAAATGAGGATGTTGCTAGCATGCATGCTTATGATTGATGGAGTTATGATGATGTTTGCTATGATGCAGCCTCCGATTGGCGGAGTATGTTTTGCTTGCTAATATAGATTTCTCTGATTTCGCAGAGTGTCGCTTGCTTGCTTATGTACAGGCTCCAATCGTCAGAGCGTCATCATGTTTGCTTATGTACAGACTCCAATCGGCAGAGCGTCATTTTGTTTGCTTATGTACAAGCTCCAATTGGCAGAGCGTCTTTTTGTTTGCTTATGTACAAGCTCCAATAGGCAGAGCATCATTTTGTTTGCTTATGTACAAGCTCCAATCGGCAGAGCGTCATTTTGTTTGCTTATGTACAGCCTCCAATTGGTGGAGTTTGATGAAGTCAGTCAGCATTCTCCGATTGGCAGAGTTATTTGACGCAATTAGATGGCAATCTCCGATTGGCAGAGTTATTTGGAAAGAGATAAACTATCCTATTTGTCCTACGAGAGCTCTCTATCTTCGATATTTGATCCGAATCTCGGACGCACCTGCAAAGACATAAATGAAAACCTTTTAAGAATTGTAAGAATCGGGATAAAGTATTTTAAAATAGAGTAGGGGAAGAATATCCGGCTTATGGTGTCGTGATAGCCGAAAGATTTCTCTAATCATGTCCATGTGCTTGACTTGACATCAGCCTGTCTTGATTCCTGTTTTCCTGCGGTCAAAGAAAAATTCTTAGTTTTGGGAGGGGTGTTGATTTGTGTCGGCTTGTGGACCCTGGCCTTGCCGTTAGATTTCTTCAAAACCTCCTCAGCCGCTCGTGATTTCCTATCCCAGAGACTCGGTAGGTGGATCCCTTCAAAACCTCCTCGGTTGCTCGCGACTTCTTATTTCGGAGACTCAGTAGGTGGAAAAGCAGTAAAATATTTTGAATATATATATATATATATATTTTTTTTTATTTTTATTTTTTAGAAAAATAAGTATATTTTGTATATACTAGGCGCATATATATAGTGATTATTCATCATTCCTTAGGTTATGACATGTTCCAAAATCCAATCGAGTTTTCCCATTTATTGAGGATGTCCAAATGTACTCTTCTCGTATCTTTGGCTTCTGGTGACGCTTCTCTATCTCTTTGTAGATGTTGTGATCACTCTGAAGGTATGTTACAAATTAAAAGGTTTTTCTTTAAGGGTATGACCGAACCTTTTAGGTTGCCTACGTATCCCCAAATGGGAATCAGGTCTGTACGTAGTTCGGGGATATCAAAGAAGGATGAAAATATGTAATGCATTGACCGAGCCTGAATCAGGATGCCTACGTATCCAAGTGAAATCAGGTCAGAACGTAGTTCAAGTACATTAGAAAGGATAAAAATATATGATGTAATGACCGAGCCTGACTCAGGTTGCCTACGTATCCAACTGGAATCAGGTCAAAACGTAGTTCAAGTACATTAAGGGAAATGGAAAATATGAAATGCATTGACCGGGCCTGACTCAGGCTGCCTACGTATCCAAGTGGAATCAGGTCAGAACGTAGTTCAAGTACAATAGGGGAAATGGAAAATATGAAGGGACCGAATCCGATGAGGATTGCCTACGTATCCCACCGAGGGAAGTCAGGTCAATCGTAGTTTTAAATACATGAAAGATGATGTTTTTGTTTTTTCTAAGGGAGACCGGACCCGATATGGGTTGCCTACGTATCCCACCGTGGGAATTCAGGCTAATACGTAGTTCTGGTTACATTAGAAAAAATGCAAAAAGTACAAGGAAATAACAACTAGTCCTACTGTCTTCAAATGTAGTACATCTTGATAGCGTCTGAATTGATCGGCTTTGTTCTTACTGTTCCATCCATTTCTGCAAGGATTACAGCTCCGCCTGAGAGCACTCGGTGAACCATGTAAGGACCTTGCCAATTTGGTGCAAATTTTCCCTTAGCTTCATCTTGGTGAGGGAATATTTTCTTTAATACTAATTGCCCTGGTGTGAATTGTTGAGGCTTGACTTTCTTGTTGAACGCTTTGATCATTCTGTTTTGATAGAGTTGACCGTGACAGACTGCATCCAGTCTCCTCTCATCAATGAGCATCAACTGTTCAATCCTGCTACGAACCCATTCCGCGTCTTCTAGACCAACCTCTTCTTAGGGAAGGTATTTCCACTTCTGCGGGTATCACTGCTTTCGAACAATAGACCAACATGTAGGGGGTTGCCCCAGTGGATGTTCTGATTGTGGTGCGATAGCCGAGCAAAGCATATGGTAGCTTCTCATGCCATTCTCTGTTACTATCTACTATTTTCCTCAGGATCCTCTTGATATTCTTGTTCGCGGCCTCAACTACTCCATTCATTTGTGGCCGATATGCTGTGGAATTCCGGTGAGAGATCTTAAAACTTTCAAAAGTCTCTCTCATGAGATCACTATTAAGATTGGCCCCGTTATTTGTTATGATTGATTCTGGAATTCCAAACCGACAAATTATGTTATTGCGGACGAAATCTGCTACCACCTTCTTAGTTACTGCCTTGTGCGTTGAAGCTTCAACCTATTTTGTGAAATAGTCAATAGCTACCAGGATGAAACAGTGTCCATTTGATGCGGGAGGCTCTATGGGTCCAATTACATCCATGCCCCAAGCAGCAAATAGCCATGGGGAACCCATCACATTGAGCTCGTTTGGCGGAACTCGTATGAAGTCACCATGAACTTGACACTAATAACATTTCTGTACATACCAGATGCTATCACTCTCCATAGTCATCCAAAAGTATCCATCTCTCAAAATCTTCTTTGCCAAAGTGAATCCATTCATATGGGGTCCACATGTCCCTGCATGAATTTCCTCTAACAGTCTTGTCGCTTTTGTTGCATCGACACACCGTAGTAATCCCAAATCCGAGGTTCTCCTATACAGGATTTCTCCGTTAAGGAAGAAATGATTGTCCATTCTCCTTAAAGTTCGCTTCTGCTTGCTACTGGCATTTTCTGGATATTCTCCTGCTTCGAGCAACCTTCTAATGTCATGGTACCATGGCTTTCCATCAAACTCTTCATCTACATGAAAACAATACTCGTGTTGATCACGTACCTCCACTTCAATATGGTCAATGTAATTCTTGTCCAGGTGCTGGATCATTGAGGACAGAGTAGCCAAAGCATCAGCAAACTCGTTTTGAGCCCGAGGGACATGTTTGAACTCAATCTTTGTGAACCTTTTGCTTAGCTCCTTTACACATTTCAGATAAGGAAGGATCTTGATATTCTTGGTGGCCCACTCTCCTTGTACCTGATGAATTAATAGGTCAGAATCACCTATTACCAAAAGCTCTTTAATGTTCATATCCACAACCATCCTAAGTCCGAGAATACATGCTTCATATTCTGCCATGTTGTTTGTGCAAGGAAATCTAATCTTGGCTGAGATTGGGTAGTGCTGAACCATTTCTGAAATCAAGACTGCTCCAATTCCGACTCCTTTGAAATTTGATGCTCCATCGAAGAACAATCTCCATCCATCATATGACTCTGAGATGTCCTCTCCTGTAAAAAATACTTCTTCATCGGGGAAGTAGGTCATGAGCGGTTCATAATCTTCATCCACCGGATTTTCTGTGAGGTGATCGGCCAAAGTTTGTCCTTTGATGGCCTTCTGTGTCACGTACACAATATCGAACTCACTCAACAAAATCTTCCACTTTGCTAGTTTCCCTGTAGGCATTTGTTTTTGAAAGATGTACTTGAGTGGATCCATTCTTGAGATCAAGTACGTGGTGTACGCCAATAGGTAATGTCTCAAATTTTGCGCAATCCAAGTCAAAGTTCAACACGTTCGTTCTAACAAGGTATATCTTGCCTCGTATAGTGTAAACTTCTTGCTCAAGTAGTAAATAACTTGCTCTTTCTTTCCCGTGCCATCGTGTTGCCCCAACACACATCCAAATGCTTCATCTATGACAGATAGATACAGTAGCAATGGCTTTCAGGGCCCTGGTGGAACCAATACTGGTGGGTTGGACAAGTACTCCTTGACTCTATCAAAAGCTCTTTGGCATTCTTCTGTCCATTCTGTGGCGGCATCCTTCTTTAGTAACTTGAATAAGGGTTCACAGATTACTGTGGACTGAGCTATGAAATGATCGATGTAATTGAGTCTCCCCAAGAAGCTCATCACATCCTTCTTGATCCTGGGGGGAGGTAACTCTTGAATCGCCTTGATTTTTGATGGATCCAATTCTATGCCTTTCCTGCTGACAATGAACCCCAGTAGCTTTCCGGCAGGAACTCCGAATGCGCACTTCGCTGGATTCAATTTCAAATTGTATCTCCGCAACCTCACAAAGAACTTCTGTAAATCCTCTAGGTGGTCTGAACTCCTTTTGGACTTGATAACGACATCATCTACGTACACTTCAATCTCCTTGTGAATCATATCATGGAAGAGGGTAGTCATGGCCCTCATGTAGGTTGCGCCAGCATTTTTGAGTCCAAATGGCATCACTCTATAGTAATACACTCCCCATGGAGTGATAAATGCTGTTTTCTCTGCATCATCTTTATTCATCAGGATTTGGTGATATCCTGCAAAGCAATCGACAAACGATTGCAACTCATGCTTTGCACAATTGTCGATGAGTATATGAATGTTTGGGAGAGGAAAATCATCCTTGGGACTAGCTTTATTAAGATCCCGATAGTGTACACATATCTTGATTTTCCCGTCCTTTTTTGGCACTGGCACGATGTTGGCCAACCATGTAGGGTAATTTGTGACCCTGGCAACATTTGCGTCGATCTTCTTTGTTACCTCCTCCTTGATTCTTAAACTCAAATCTGGCTTGAACTTCCTCATCTTTTGCTTCACCGGCGGGCAAGCAGGATCAGTTGGTAGCTTATGTGAGATGATATCGGTGCTTAATCCTGGCATATCATCCTAGGACCAAGAAAACACATCAATATATTGCTTGAGCAATTCAATCAATTCTAGTTTTCTTTCGTCTTCCAAGTGTATGCTGACTCGTGTTTCTTTCACCATATCTTCATTTCCTAAGTTGACAACCTCAGTTTCATCCATATTGGGCTTTATCTGACTTTTAAGCTGTTCAATATCCTGAGGTAGATTTTCAGGCATCATGCTTTCATCATATTCTTCACAGTCCTGCTCACGGCTCGTACCTCACTCAATGGATTCGTTACATGTCATAATCGTTGTACGATGATTTTTACTAATATTAGCGCTGAAAAGTATGAAAGGTGAGTAAAAATAAATAGTTATTTTAAACAATCAAAAGATAAATTTTAAGAAAAATGAAGACTTCTTATTAATAAGCAATCTAGCTTTTTTAGAAGAGGCGAGTAGCAAAAGGGGCTTAGGCATGATTCAAGCCTCAATTGATCATGCAAAAACATTTTGAAATAAAACTACATTTCCACACTACCAGGACTCCTTTCGAAGTAGGGATGGGCTGATGGTCCAGTTCTACAAGACTTCTACAGGCTCGGCATCACGGATGGTCAGCTTCTTGATATCTTTCTCCAGTCTATCGTCGGTTATGGCCACGAATAGATTTCCTATTCCCTCAATGACATTTTCATCAACTGCTTCATCTGGGATTGGGACTTGTCCTGGCACGAACACTACTGCCCCAAACTTTGTGTTGTTGACTCCTCCTGAAATAGGCTAATATCCTAGCCCGGCGGTACCCTTCTGATGTTTCAGCTGGATTGGCTCAATTATACCGTCAGCTTTAGGTCCGAGCCCTATCTTTGGTTGATACCCATATTTCAACATCTCTGACGCAACCATCTTTGCTGCTCTTGACATCTCCACCTCTACAGGCTCTACTTTCTCATCAATTCTTACAACTTGCATGATCTCCAGAGCATGGAAAGCGGCTACATCCAATTCTTCGGTGACTGGAACAAAATTCACGGAATAGATGGGGTGACTGAGCTCCCCGTGAATGGTAACTTCGGTGCGACCCCACTCGAACTTCACACACTGATGGAGCGTGGACGGAACTGCTCTTGCCATATGGACCCATGGCCTTCATAGTAACATGTTGTAGTTGGACGACACATCCATCACTTGAAATAAGATGGGGAATTCATCTGGACCTACTTGCAATGTGAGATAGATTTCTCCAATGACGCTTCTCTGCGCGCCATCAAAAGCTCTCACCTTCACACGACTTTCCCTTATCTCTCCCATATTCACACCTAAATCTCTCAATGTGGTGAAAGGGCAGATGTTGCAAACAGAATCGCCATCAAAACTCTAGTCACGATCTTATCACAACACTTGACCGCGATGTGAAGTTATTTGTTGTGACCAACCCCTTCTGCTGGTAGTTCATCATCATGGAAAGAGATTTTGTTCACTTCTATCATTCTTCCACTTGTTGCAGCCAATGTGTCACTCGTAGTCTGTTTTGGTATGCTAACTCCGCTCAGAACTTGTACTAAAGCATTCCTATGGGCTTCAGAACTCATTAGCAAGGACATAATGGAAATGTGGGCTGGTGTCTTCATTAGTTGTTCCTCGACTGAGTAATCTTTAGACTGCATCTTCTTCCAAAATTTTGCGGCTTCTGCATTAGTAACATTCTTCTTTGGATTTTGTTCTTTCCCAGGAACCCCTCGATTTAGATCCTCCGGGGCATAACACCTTCCTGACCTGGTCATTCCGTGAGCCACAACAGCGTCTATCATCTTGCCCTTGGCTACCGTCTGATAGTCCCATGGGACTGCTTTAGTGTCATAGTCTGGTTTTCCAATGGCTATAGTGGTTACCACAACTCTCGGCAGGTAGGTTTGAACAGTCAAAGGCTCTCTTAACTGAACTGTGATAAAAGGTTGCGCTAGAGATGTGGCGGCAACTTCTTCTGTGGTCCAGATAGGCACGATAGCTCCTTCCAGGTCATACTCTTCCTCCAGGGTAATCATGTTGACTCCTTGATTATCATGATCCGGTAGAGGGTTGTTGTTCACATTCAGAGGAGTAGCGGTGCATTTGATTACTCCTTTTCTGATAAGAGACTCGATCTGGTTCTTCAAGCCAAAGCACTCTTTCGTGTCATGTCCTTGGATTCCCGAGTGGTATGCACATCGCTTGTTTCCATCAAAGCTTTGTGGTTTCGGATCAGGGATTCTTTCCTCAATCGGCTGTAACAAACCTGCTACCCTCAACCTTTCAAACAATTGAGCCAAAGGCTCAACAATAGGAGTGTAGGTGTGGGTATTTCTGGTTTCAAGATTAGGACGTGGTCTTGGTGCATATGCTGGCCTATTTTGGTGAACTGGAGCTTGGACATGGGCATATAGCTTTGGTGGATTTTGGTGTGCTGGAGCTCGAGGTGGATTATAGTATGGCTGGGTACTATATGCTGGAACATGTGCGATAATTTGGGAGTTGTTAGGGTATCGGTGGGATGATCCTCTGTGCTGGTAGTAAGGTATGACGGCTGAGACGTCTTCCTTCTTCTTCTTGATACCACCAATGGAACCTGACTGTATGACCTTACTTGTGGCTTGCAATGCGACCATAGACTGAATTTTTCCGGACTTAATACCTTCCTCAATAAAGTTTTCCATCTTGACCAAGTCTGCGAACTTTTGGCCCATCATTGACATCATCTTATCGAAGTAGACGCCTTTCTGAGCTCGGATAAAGTACTTAGAGAGTTCATTTTCATCCAGTGGGGGTTGGATCCGAGCAGCCTCAGTCCTCCATCGCCATGAATATTATTGAAATGATTCAGATGGATTCTTTTGTATGTTGGCAAGTGAGAATCTGTCTGGAGTGATTTTGGTATTAAATCTGAAGCGACTCATAAAATCTTCGACCATTTCTTACCAATCACACCATTTGCGAGGGTCTTGGCGAGTGTACCAAGTCAGAGCTTCTCCCCACAGACTTCGAATGAACAGTTTCATCCTCAACTTCTCGTTCCTTCCTACGCCGACCAGCTTGTCGCAATAGGCTCTTAGGTGTGCGTGAGGATCGCCCTTCCCATCAAATACATCAAATTTTGGTGGTTTGTAGCCGACTGGCATATCGATGTCTGGGTGGATGCATAGGTCATCATAGTCCAGACTCTCGGTTCCCCTGGTGACTTGCATGTTTTTAAATGCCCTTTTCAAACTTTCAAGCTGAGCTGCTATCGACCTCTCTTCATTTGACCGGACATCCCTCTCCAATCCCAAGTACTGATCGACCTCATATGGTACTTTGACAGCCGTGGATGTTGCGAAAGTAGGAGCTTCAGTAGAATATACCAGTGGCACAGGTATCTCACAAGTGACATGTGCCTCAGGTATGTGCTGCATTGTTGGGTGAATTGGAACAGTGAAGTTCTGAGTAGGCAAGAAAAATTAAGTGCAGCCCTAACAACGGATGGATGAGCAAGTAGATCTTGAGCATAAGTGGGAACATGTGGTGTTTGCTTAGGCGTGTTTGTTAAGTTGGCGGGAGTGACCGGACGTAACTCAGCATTTGGAAATTGGAATTGCGCGGGGAAGGTAGAAGTTGTAAGCTTAGTCAAGTCCCACACTTGGCGCAGTTCTTCCTTCAGGATCTCAATCTCTTGTGCCATGTTGGCCATTTGTTCGTCATTTTGAGTATCTATCAGTTTTTGGGAACTTTCGGCGCCATCTACCGGTACCATCGAGGCATTGTTAGATTCTTCACTCATTTTTCTTTTAGATCGGAGGTTGTATTGCGATTCCGCCAGTTTGCAAATCGACACAAATCAACTTTCTTTGGGGGGTTGATAATAAACATAAAGAAAAGAAAAGAAAAGAAAAAGGAAACTATGTTAGTTTGGGAAATGTTGGAATATATAACAAATATATATGCCAAGTTGGCGATATTCACACAAAAACACATCCTAATATGGAGCCTCGTTTCGCCAGAGGTAGGCCTACGTTGCATACATTTTGATAGTAAATGATCCACTTTGAACACATTTAGAGATTTAGGATAACGTAACTTTCATTTAGCAGAAGGTGGCTTTGAAAGCTTACAAAAGATAGGCCGATGGGAGCCTGAAAATGAAAGACATGGGATGGCCACGAGGGCATACACAGGGATGTCGCGGGAGGCACTTTTGGGGAATATGAAAGGGTACAACGAGAAAGGATGACCTAAGGCCACGTAGGACCGTCATCACTATAATCATATATGTCCAAATAAGGCCCTGGGTGGTATTCTCCGAGATCCCATTCTCTCATCTGCCATTCCTGGTAATCTGGATTATCTTCTTCCAAGAACACTAAATATCCTTACTCAGATTGATCTTCAGGTTCTTCCCCTAGATCTTCTCTTATATCATCCTGACTGTCCGAAGTTATCTCATCTTTAACTGAGCCCGGAATAATTTGTTCACGCATGGAGGCGGTGAGATACATGTGAGGTATTATTTCCCTGGAGACTTGAGTCACCATGTCATAGTCGATAAAACCAGGGATCCCTTCCTAGCTTGGTCGCATTATGGAACCTCCCTCTACTTTCCACGCATAATATTCCAAGGTGCACCAATTTGTTTGTCTGATATCTGCAGATATTATATTCATCCATGATTCCTGCAGTCTTCTAATCCTGGCCGAAGGTATTTCTCTTCCGTAAGCGACCTCTGCAGGTTCCATGTGGGAACACAAAGGAACATCCTGATTTATGCCAAATTGGCGCAGAACTCTAAGTGGAGCGTATGGTTGGATCCCTTCTAACCCGATCAACTCAATAAAATAGCTGGTATATCTCCTCAGTAATGCTCTTCCAGTGATCCAAGGGAGCTTCCATTGGATGGCATCTCCCATGATATGTGTTAGATAGGCCTGCCATCCTTCTCGTCCTATCGGTGCATTCCAAAATTTCAACCTTCGCTCATGGCTTTGAATCCTGTTGCAGACTCCTTCCAGGTTATCATTGGCTTGTTCTCTTTGAAATAAATGCTCTACGGCCCAAATTTGTAGTAGCAAATTGCATCCGCCAGAACAATCATATCCTCTGGAGCAGGCGGACAAAGCTCTGAATAATTCTGCCAAAAGCATTGGTACTAATGTTAACTTTTCGGAGCCATTGAACAGGGCAAGGACTACTGGCATCAAATTGATATTGATGCGGCCTATCTTCTTAGAGAAGACCATGATCCCTAAGAAAGCGAGTGCAAAAGCCACAGGTCTGATTCTCTCCCATTTTGCTCTGCTACAAGCGAATTTCTGTCGATAACCATCATAGCTTTCTTGACGTCCAAACCTCTGAAAGAAATAGTTCAAACCTACACATCCATTTTCTACATTCCTAAGGGCCGGGAAGACTTTTTGACCCAAAGCGTGTAGAAATTTTCTTCCAGACATAGTTGAGGGCGATATTGGTTCTCTTCCTTCGAGCGCCAGATCTGTGAGGCTACTGATGTCTTCCAAGGTAGGCGTGATTTCAAAGTCAGAGAACTGAAATGTTGCAGTGGTTGGGTTCCAAAATTCAATCAGCGACTTTGTTAGCATCTCATTGGCTTGGATGTCCAAAAGCTCAGTGAGAGATCCCAGGTGTTTGGAAATCTCGTGTCCATATGGAGTCCTGATGTTGTTCCACCAGCGTTGTAGGTTATGGGAAGCTGAGAAAATCATTTGGATGTTGGGCAAATTTTGGTTGATTTCCATCTGAAAGAAAAGGTAAAGAGTATGACAAGTTTGTTTATCCCAAATCCATTATGTATTTTTGTTTGGATCATTTACATCAAATTCACACAAAGTATATGTGGTTGGTTTTATGAAAAACCCGTTGACATAAGGGCGATTTCCCAAATACAGTGTCAATCCCCAGGATCGTCCTGCTTAAGGCTATGCAACATGACCTATTTCTAGAATAAGAGTATTTCCAATATTTGAGAGTGGATTGAATAACTGCGAGATGACACACTAACCTAATTGCACCGACTCTGAAACTAAGGAATCCAAAAGAAGGTGTGGGGGGGCATAAAACCCTCCGCGTGTACCACAGTGTGTGAAATGTGTACGGCCAAAAACTCGATAGAGAAATGCAAGTGAGAAAGCAGTAACAAGTAGTGTTTATCAAACAAATAAGGAACACAAGTTTGGATTTGGCTTGCGTCCTTTCAAACAAAGAACGATATAAACATAAATAAAGCAAATAATGTACTTCAAATAAACAAATATCCCAAATAACATTCATAAACTAAGCATGCTAAGGTAAAAACATAAGTTAGTTCCCCAGCAGAGTCGCCATTCTGTCGTGCCCTATTTTGAACGGGCCAAAATATGTTTGTAACATCCGGCTCTTCTACCTGATTTTGAAAAGGGTTTAGAGTCGCCACCTAATATTTTAGGGAAAAATTAGGAAAACCATTTGTTAATGTAAAACTTTGATTTTAGTCTGCGAAAACCAATGAAATTCTAGGTAAGGGTTTTGGTTATTCGAGGGGAAGGTATTAAGCACCCCTCAGAGCCTATCCAAAGATATTCCTTAAAACTTAGTTTTAAAAAAATATTTAGGGATATTTGTTTAGCATTACTTATTAAAAGAAAAATATTTTTAGAGGATGTAATTTTTAATAAAAATAAAAAAACGGAGTAACTTAAAATCATTTCTTGTGTTTAAAAGAAAGTATGAGGTATATAAAAGTGAAAGAAATATATGTAATACGAGAGTGATATAGGAGGTAAATATTAATTTGAAAAAGTAAAATATAATATTTAAAAGTAGTATAAAATATATAAAAAATGTACTAGAGTATATATGTAGGTAAACAATGTATGTGTAGTAATTAAAAAAAATAGTGTGCATAAAGAGTATGTATACAATGTGTAATAAAATAATAACTTATAAACATGTGTATATGTAGTGAAAAATAGTATGTGGTAAAAATAGGTGTAGATATGCGTGTGTGTGAAATAGTATGAGTGTAAAAATATATATGTATGTCAATATGCTTGTATGTATGTATGTAAAAATAAGTGTATGTACAATACAAAATAATATAATTGTAATATATATGTGTGGTAAAATATATAGAATATAATGGCAATGTAAAAAATATGTTTGTAAAAAATAATAATACATATACCTCATACTTGCAATTTTTCTTTTGGAGAATACTCTGAAATGGGATAACTGTGGGTCAAAATTTTATACAAATAATATTAGTAAAAACTGAGTTGACAATCCGTTTTAACAAAAATTGATAAGCAGATTTTTAAAAAAAGTCATTTTTAGCTTCTCATTTCTAAGTTTTTACCTGACGATGTAGAAACAACTAATAGTGGAAGAAACATGATATTCTTAATAAAAGGTGCAACTCCTTAAATTTAAGAATGAAAAGAAAGAAATGTCTATTTTTGATTTTCTAAAGTAACCTTGTGTTAGAAAACGGTGACATGATAATTATTATTTATTTTTTTGAAAAAAAGAAGAAGACAATAAATACTTAATACTTAAGGAGAAGAAGAATCCATAAAGGTGGCTATGAGCCTGTACGAAATCACACAAAGGCACATACGAAGTTAGCAAATAATAATGTTAATAATAACAATAAAATATAAAGGACGGAGAGAACTAAGAAATGTCGGGAACTCCTAATACTTGACTCCAAAAGCACGCGATCCTAATAGCTGCTGGCCCAAGATATATTGGACCGAGGTTGAGTTTCAAAATGAGAACTCCCAGCTCTCCGGTTGTGCCATGAAACAAAGAAAGAGTAAAGTATTAGTAACTATTTAAGATACTCCAAATAATAACAAAGACAAAGTAAGGTTCATAGATGTGCTAAGTGAAGATGGACACGGCTTTCAGAGAATAAAGAAACGTGACTAATGAAGCATGCACAGTTACAAGGACAACTATTAGCCAAAATACTTTAGATATATATCATTAGGCCATCACATGAAAGATTTTCAGCACAAAAATATATTTCAAATTGTCAATACTAATTACTGCACTTTACATCTATAGGTAGAGGGGGTAGCTAGAGATGTTGGCAGAATGTCCATTTAACGAGCATGGAAGCTAAAAAAAAAGATATGACTGCACAACACTATGCTCATATAACTAGACAAAATGAATATAAACTATGGAACATGATTAAGCAGGGCGACAAACTGTTCGAGTAGCTAAAACTTGGCCCGGGATTATTGATACCATAACATAGTACAACTTTCCTACTAGAGTATTGGATTTACTCAAGAATTCTAATACACATTGCTGGGCGATAAAGGATCGAAACGATTAAATTCTAAAGTCACCAACTAATGCCAATAGTTTACGACTTCATAATGGGCAGAACTTAAACAAACAATAAGACACCAATAGAGGCACATCTATATCTTAAATAAAAATAGAAGCGATAGGAAAGTGCAGATTTGGTTAGTTAGAAAATTGTCTATATGTTGGTCAAGTTGTTGTTACTCGCCCTTTTATCATTTATTCGTTGAACACATGATTTAGAGTAAGCATGACTGTTTAGGGGTCTCAGTGACAATGAGAGTGAAACCAGTTCTTCAGAGAAAACAATGAGTTACGATCAACTAGTAACCATTCCTCTCGACTATCTTTCTTGCTAAGAGTTCTTAACAGAGCGTAATAAACACACATGACATACTTTAACATTCAGGGAAGCTGAAGTCAAACAGAAAATAGAGGTTGGCCTATTCGCACCTCTTACCAATTTAATAAGCACTTCGCCTCGAGCAGGTAATTTATTTTCTTCAATAACTTGTCATATTTATCACCAAAAAAAAGGGCAGCACCATTAAAAGACCAGTAGCCATCCTTTCTTATTTTCCTTATTTACATGCTAGTTAATTTTTATGGGTTTGCTAAGCTGTAAAGATAGTTCAAACAGATTTAAAGACTAAGAGAGGTATCATATGTATTTTCGACACTAAAAATTCTTAGCAAAACACAACTTTCGAAATCGATGAAACGAGTTCCGACTAGATCAAATGAAGCAAGTATTCAGCGAGAAAGTATTAAAACAGAGGGACAACAGGTTGACGTGTCAAAGCTTGTTCACATAATGTTCACAATTTTTATTTTTTAGCAAAACGTTACATGTTTCTTAAGAGCAAAGCACTTGAGTACTTATCTCAAAGCTAGGAACCGGGCATATTCAATTTAACCATGAAATGGACTAGTAAAACACAAAATCGAGTCACGCCAGAAAAACATTTCTCCCTCTCTTTATAACAGAAAAAAAACAAATAGCTTCTCCTTTCAATATCAATGGCTAACCAAGAGTGATTTTTTAGTGAAAATTTTTGAAAGGAAAGAAGCCCCATTTTAACTTCTAGAGGTTATATACAAGCACTCAAACAAACAAGTAATGATCTCAAGGTAATAGCTAACACCACCTCAAAGTCCAAAACCTTTTAAGCCTTTTTCAAGATAAGTTGCAGGCTGAAAATATCTTGTGAATGCAATCAAACAGAGAAATAACTATAGCTATTTTGCGATGTTCATAAGTGCTCAAATCATACATTACAACAATTTCAAACAGACAACTAACCATGCTTTTGAAACTGAAATGGATAGACAACTACTACACTTAAAACGTCAAACTTCATGGAATCTATTTCGAACTAATTCGGGGCTGTAGCTTTCTTATGAGCACACGATCAACCATAGATGAAAGCAAACCAACATAAATTGTTTTGTATTCTGCATTTCACGACTAAATCAACAAATTATTATTCAACAGAAAAAACATGAATGGAAAACAAAGTTCAAACTTAAACCAAATGGTTGACATATCCTTGGAAAAAATCTTCCAGTTAACTTCTAAACTTGCATTCAAACATCCCGAGAGGAAACACAATAATGATCTCAAAGCACACAGTTAATCCTCCTTTAAAGTTTAAAACTTGTGAAGCCATTTTAAAACTATAAGTTAGAAGTTGAAAATTCTATTCAAAATGCTCAACTTAGTTGAAAACATATTAAAATAGTGCTGCCAAGTTCAGATATCACAAAAAAAGTCATTTTTTTTATGATCTTGTAATAGACGGCTAAGCATTATTTTAACTTCAAAAGTCATAGAGTTCATTTCGAGCTAATTCACAAGCTATGAACACTTCACAAACAAATTCTTTCCCAAAATCAGTCGGCAATAATAACCAAACTCACACGGTCAATGGATCGCAAAACTAAATATAATGTAACTAGATGGGATAGAATTTACCTTGTGTTGGGCAGCGATTGAGGCTGTCGAGTGTCGAGTTTCAATCTAGCGACTCTGACTTTGACTCCGGTTCCAACTCGAAGTATTTCGAGAAGAACCAAAAAGAGGAAATTGAGTAGAGAACAAGATGAGTAGCAATTGAGAGAAAGTTTTTAGCAACTTTTCTTGTTGAGTTCGTTGGCTGTTTTCTGATGGTAATGGATTGCCAATGGATCCCCAAAATGAAAACCCAAGAGTCCCTTTTATAGCCGAAATTGAGGGCTCAAACGGTTCTTTCCAAGAATTCAAAAAATTGAAATTCTTGGAAAGCCAAATTGCAAGGGAAATGATGAAATCAGAGAAAGGAAGGAGATATGTCTACCTTTTCAGATGATTTGAAGGAGAAAGTGACGGGCTGAAGGTGTAGAACTAGGAACCGTCGGATTAAGCTCCTTCCCATCGGATAAAACTTTGAATCCGATGGGTTTTGATTCTCTCCTCCTTTCCAATGTCTACAGCGGTGGTGGGGAGCTTTACAGCTCTGAAAAATCCCAGGAAAAGAGGAAAAGGCGACGTTGAGGTGATGGAAATGGCACCGTTGTTGTTTGCCCGCCGGTTTGAGCGAACATCCAGCGGGTCTTGGGCATTTAGGTGACGAGAAATAGGGGTTTAGGGGGGTTGGTTGGTTTGTGTTTGGATGAGAGAGAGGGAGTGTAAGGGTTAGTATAGATTAGGCTTAGTTTAGGGGGTTAGTATTATTTTGGGGTTGGGCTGATTAGTTTAGGTTAAAGAAATATAAAATTGGCCCAAAATTTGATAAATGAATTGTTTGTAGGAAAATTTAATTTTTCCCAATTGTTTTTCACTTAATTAATTCAACGATGCTTCTTTTGTCCTAATTAATTTTCCAATACGTATATATATAACTTAAAATAACTTTAATACGCGTAATTGCAATTCATAATTAATAAAACTATATTTTGGAAATATTATAGCGATACGACAAAATTTATTTAGAGTTTGAAATAAAAGTTAATATACTAATATTTTATTAAAAAGAATGAATTATAAAATATTTTTGGGGTGATTTTATAAGATACAATATTATTAGTTATTATTATTTCATCCATAGAAAGGAAAGGAAATAAAATATATTATTATTATAAAAAGTAAAGGAAATAATTTTATTTTTTAAATGATTATTGGTGCCAAAATTTATTAAAAACTAATATAAAAATAAGAAAATTATTTTGGAAAAGTCCTCGGGACTAAGAAGCATATAAAAATTAATTATGGGAAAAAGGAGAGCCAAAATTGGGTGTCAACACTTGGTATTTATAGAGGCGAATTAGGGTTAGGATTTGAGTTTTTGGGCGGGATTTCTACATGAGCTAGCCGTTTGAATTTCAAATCCTTGCTTGTGACTCTTGCTCAGAAGCTTCAGAGGTATTTTGGCTTCTTGTTGACTACATCAAAGATGGAAGATGTAAATGAGGGAGGGGGAGGAGAGCATCTGATTCTTCACAGAGGGAGAGAGAGAGAGCTTGCACGAAAATGAAGCTGTCAACTTTTGTCCATGGCTAAAGTTGCTGGAGATTTTCTGGAAGAGGAAAATAGAGAAGAGAACAAAAGGGGGCGTGAGGTGAGCGGTTGTATAGGAGAAGATAAGATTAGGGCTGAATATTGAGGTAGCTTTGGGCTGCCAAATTAAGCTAGTTGGGCTGCAATATGGGCTGTTAAATGGCTGAAAATGGTGGGCTTAATTAGCTGAAAATAATGGGCTTGTTTGGCCTTTGAAATTATTTTCTCTATTTAAATTATTTTGAGCTTCTAACTTAATAATTAATACAATACACATTATGTCATGACAAGTATAAAATATAGATATAGAATATCGATTTATAACTATAATTTAATAAGTACAAAACTTGAAATAATAAAGTAACGATAATCAATTGTTTAAGAAAAAGAGGTGTAAAATGATAGTGACGATATCAATAATAAAAATATGTGATTTTAAAATATAATTTATAAAAATGTGATAACGATGATAATAATAGTAAAAAATAGAAATAATAATAGTAGTAAAAATAGTATTAGTAGTAGTAGTAGTAGTAGTAATCATAGTTGTTTAAATATAGTAAAAATAAATATACATATTATTAATTTAGAAGCTCGAAAAAAAATATGGGCGAAAGGAGGGTCAAAATTTGGTGTCAACAGCTTGTCCCTCTTTGACTGGAGACGATGTAAGAGTGTTTGGACAAATAAGTTGACGTAGTAGCCAATTTTGTCCCGACCAATAAATACGACCTTGAAAGGGTTTAAGAAGATATAAGTGCTAGATAGGTTATGGGGTAGAGGATTTCTGAAAGGATCGAGAGATTGATATGAAATGTTTTGAAGATTATGGCCGAACTTTGGTTTCTAAGTTGCCTACATATCCGGGTTGCACGAGAATCAGGCCAAATATAGTTCAAAAGTTATGATGAGATAGGGTGGTGTGAATTTAAAATATCATCTTTCATAGAATTGTCCTTGTATCGATGAATGATAAAAATGATGGTGGAGACAGCTAAGCAAGAGATTAAGCTTGAATAAGTAAATATATAATTCTGAAAATGAAGTGAAGTAAGGAATGGAATCTTTAAGAGGATAAGGAGTAAAGAATAAAGGGAATTAAAGCTTAAGATGAATCAAAGAGTGAAGATATTGAAAGGAATGAAGTAAAGCATTGCCAAATATTTATATATATTTTCTAAAAATTATCCCAGTATCAAGTTACAATGAGACTGGTTTCAAGATTTGTAAAGAGAACGAAGAAAATGGGCTGAAAAGTTATAAAAATGCTGAGGAATTTAAATTTGAACTTGATGCAAAATTTTCTACATATCCCGAGTTGTGGGTGTCACGACCCAACTACCGGACCGTGCGGGCACCTACTCTAATCCACCTAGATAGGAGAATCCTTACCACCCGAACCAACAGGCAATGCGGAAAAGAAAATAAACTATTAAATAAGTCCCTTAAATACATGAGAAATCTTTTTTACAAATAGTTTAGAAAAATAAACGACTTAAAGAATTTGCAGAAAACATTTGCAATATGAAAGAACCTCCCCAGAACCTAGTCTAAGCCGGTACAAGAGCTTCTACAAGATGAGCTTATAACATAAAATGGACACAACTTCCACCATAGAAGGAAGTAGGAGCTGTTGGAAGATCACCGCAATCCTGAACCTGTGAAACATCACCAATCCTGCAACCAGACTATACCAAAAAGGTAAAGCAAGAGTAGAGTCAGTACAAACATACGTACTGGTAGGCATCATCAGTCGACCCGAGTCCATTCCTACCATCATATAAGAAAATAGGGAAAACATGAAATAAACATTATAGCTCCCTCCTTCACCTTTAACCTTGACCCTGACATCTAGGACTTCCCAAGTCACCTTGTCACCTAGACTTCCCAAGTCACCTTGACATGTAGACTTCCCAAGTCACCTTGTCACCTAGACTTTCCAAGTCATCTTGACACGTAGACTTCCCAAGTCACCTTTAACCTTTACCCCAGTCAACTACCTTGATTAAATATTCAGACTTAACCCGGCTAACTGTCCAACCAAACCACTTATACACGTAGTATTACTAACCAGTGTTCGGCCCTTTCCGGACCTCTCGGACAACTTCCCATCCCGGTTATAACAACCAACCACTATAACCCCAAACTTTCTGTCGTACTCCCAGTTGACCAATCACATGGAAATCACCTAGCAACGATTGACACATGCAATGCCAACAACATAGTTATACCTAAATCCCTTTCGAATCGCGAAATCCGGACCCTCCAAGGATCCTCTAACCACACCTAAGTGTTCAACCGGGTACCCGGTCTACCCCAAGACCCATCCTTACCTCATTAATCACAAATAAACCTTGACCGTCATTAGTACACTTAATGACAATAAATTGTGAACTCATAACCTCTTTTACATAGTCCAGACCCACCCGGTTTCCCCTTAACACATCTAAGTGTTAACATGACAACCCGGTCTACACCAAGACCAACTATTAATTAACATCATAACTCGGTCTACACCAAGACCAACTAATAACATGATATAACAAACCGGCCTACACCAACACCAATCTCATAACATGATATAACAAACCCGGCCTACACCAAGACCAATATCATAACATGATATAACAACCCAGCCCACACCAAGACCAACTAATAACATGACAACTCGGTCTACACCAAGACCTACTAATTAACATGATATAATAATCCAGCCTACACCAAGACCAAACTCAACAGACATATCGGGATTCCCGATCACTCCAGGACCACCATCGAATATCACAATTCAATAGAAATAGTCCGGTCCACTCACGGAACCAATAACAATCAATGCAATGCAACAATATCAATGCAATGCAACAATACCAATGCGATGATGCAGTAACATAAACCCGTACCAGATGTGGTACCCGAGCCAACCAAATAGTAACCTGTACTAGGCGTGGTACCCGTGCCAATCATTTGTTATACTTGTACCATGCGTGGTACCCGAGCCAATCGAATGTCAACAATCCACAGTCAAATGCATGGACAAACAACTTATAAACCAACAAACAAATACCGTTCAAATCACAGACTGTAAAACAGAAACCTTAGACATTCTACATAACTTCCCTAAGCAATGTAATTCATACAATCACTTAGATATGAGTACAAGAATATACAACATTCACAGAAATCGTAAGCCATCACCTACCTCTATTCCGGGTGTGTAGTTGAACCTTGACATTCGTCCTAAGACTAAACACACTTACCCTTGTTTACACATAATGAACGGTTTCCCCCTTTTAACATAATTTAACCACCCCATTAATATGGGACATACATAGATAACAACAACACGAGTTTTCACTCCTAGCCCTTAGCAAACAATGATTCCTTAACATGCCTCTTGCATTCCTGAAACCTCACCTAGGAGTTTTCCATTTCATCCCCACCTAGTTGTCCTTGCAATTCCTGGTTCTCTGAACCTTCCCGACATCCCAGTCCCTGAGTCTACCATTTTTAGCATACCAAGACAACATAAACAGCCCCAAACAATTATCAATAATCCACAACTCAAATTCAACCAATTCTTAGCACATACATAACCACACCTGAATCCGCCAGACTCCGTGCCCGGAGGCCTAAAACATGGATTCTCCGTTTCACTATACAAAAGTATGGAAAGTAAACAGGTCTAACTACTCATGAAAATCTAGCCTACCTGGACGCCAAACAGCTGCAACCGTGCATTTTTGGCTCCGTGGAGGCATTCTTGGCGGTCATGTAGGCCCGAATCTGTGGTTTTGCCTAGGAGGGTTTTTGGAATTACTCCCGTCTGTTCTTGGGGATGAAGGGAAGAGAATGAAATTAAAAGCCTGTTTTCTTGGTTTTTCTAATCCCGTTGCTCCGCTATAGCGGTCTTAAGCAGCATTGACCACTTTGACCACCGCTATAGCAGTATTTTTCACCGCTATAGCGGAGGCTGCTACTGCGGACGGTTGCACTCATCATGGACAGAATGTCCAGAAATCTCCAAGTTTTGTCCATTTTACAACACACTTATTTTCTCGACGATCTAAAACAACCCCTTCACGTCAACCTCGATTCCGGGAGTTCTACTTACCCAAATTCGATTTCAAAAAGTCCCCCGGACTTCTTTTATGTCTTAGCTACAAGAAAAACTAGCTCAAAATAAGACATTTAACCCAATCCTTACCCGGATTGTCCTAGACCATACCTCACTCCAAAACCAGTCGAGACTAGCCTAGCCCAGAATTTTCAACTCCCAAACCCGGTATTTTTCTAACCTGAAACTTGGCACGAATGGTTTACCCATAGCGACGAACTCGGTTGTTACAACAGATACTAATTTACCCATCGTTCGTCCCTGAACAATCTCTACAATGGAGTGAAAGGACAAGCTCATCCCTCGATCTTAATGCTCTATCATGATAGCGTAAATATAACTCTACGACCACCGAAACTTCCCAATCCCTTGGTATACCCAACTCAACCTAAAATTTAGCTCACTTCCGCTCTATCAAGGAATTCCTTCCTTTGAGTCGCACAAGGCAACTAGATTACCCTTCCCCGAGTGCCCAAGAAATCTGGGGCCTCGCTGAAACACCGGAGCCAAAGAAACACAATTAACGAACAACATAGTTTTTTTTCCTGCCAAGGGGACTAGATCCCACCATGGCGATCCCTTTCTCACTATACTCAGAGTTCTACTAGCCCGAACTCCATTTCGGAAGCTTCCTATGGGGTACTATGCCCCTCACATATCATCTTGTCACCTTACCCCTATCAACACTATGCCTCGAGACACCACGTATATCTAGACCACCTAACAATGAGGATTTCATTGGGCTCACCCTACCTTGAGATTTTCATCAACCCTCGTCTTAGGAGGGGGATTTTCTACCCGAGCGCTTACACCCTAACCAATGCTATGGCGAGAACACTCTCACCATGTAACAAGCAGTAACACTGGGTATTATCATGGTCACAAGAGACACAATAATGCTAAAGAAACCCATTTAATAACCCCGCTCTTTCAATTGACCCTACCATTAAGGGTCATCAACACTAAACCAGTCAATAATTACCTCATCAAATAGTCTATGAGCAGTGTCCAACACTACTCGATCAATCACGGGTCATATTGTCAGACTCCACATAGGTGACTATTCCCACTAATGGTCAGTCTTAGTTTTTACCAATCCCCCGGGCTACCATATCTACCCTTTCCTTTGGTCGCGCACGGATGCTAAGTATTCAGACAAATTACATTATATGCATGCTATATAAATTCTATAGTCGATTTCCTCATTTCACATGGAAGCCCATAATGCAATCGTTGCCTTTAGATGCCCCGGAAATGAATAAAAAACAGGGGGAAAATAGGGTAAGGCTTCTGCCTCGCTGACCTCCGCTATAGCGGTTGGTCATTCTGCGATAGCGGTTCCACTATAGCGGATATTTCACCGCTATAGCGGTCCCAATGGTAACTGTACAGAAAATTGAAATTTTCAGCAAGTGTATCAGTTCCCTTTCTCAGCTACCTTTGCTTAGTCCTGTATATCCCGCCATGGTCTTAAACCACCCTTAAGACCATTCCTGGCATCAAACGCATCACCATTCAGCATAAAATACTATCAATTACAAAGAGTTCACTAGACAATATTTCCGAACAATATCTTCCCGCCATTACCCACTAATGATTCCCTTGTTCCCATGGTTCCCAACCAAGTCCCGACTGTACTGAAACCGAAGCTTCCCTACAGTCACAGTTTCCAATTCTTTATCATCTTAACCAATGATAAGCCCTTTTTCAAAATGCAGTACCACTTTTAAATCAAGACTCTTAACAGCTTATCACAGCCTAAGGTACACAAAAATTTTCACATTAATGACCCTCTGCAGACTCAACATGCACGGCAGATAACAATTTACACATATTTCAAGCAAGTCACATGAGAGGTGTACAACACAACATTTCAACTTCAAGTTACAACCAAATCAAGTCACAAAATTTACTCTCTATTCGTCCCATGGATGACAATTAGTTGATCATCCATGTATTACCATAACTCCCACTATTAAGCAATAATAGCCCTTGTCCCTGGTACTTATTCACATACCAACCACTTGAACCCTGAGTTCCCACAAGTGTATATACCCTTTTTCCCTTATCATTTTTACCAATGATAAGACCCTGCCCAGCATTTAGCATACAGTTTTCCACTTGAATTACAAAACAAGAATTTCTTCAATCATTAATACATAACCAGTTAAGACTCTTTATTAACTACAAATTTCAAGGCAACTAAGCAATTACACACCACAAAATTACAGTCATTCAAATAATGCAATACATACAATCATGAGTCTCAAGCTCTGACATTCAATAAAACCAGTTTCATCACCTTTCATTCGCTTTATGGATGAACGTTAGCTGATTCATCCATCCTTTATATAGTCTCCCAGGCCAGATACCAATTGGAACCTTCCCGGTTCCAATTTTCCTTGCTTGTCTTACTGCAACTGGAGTCCAATGACATCCCTACTTCGTTGAGATACCAATTGGAATCAAAATATACCAATTGGACTCAACTCATACAAGCGAGTGAAACAAACCGCATGAAAAGGAATGAACGAAGAGAGATGCTTCCTAGAATGATTCATAGCTTCCCTAGGATTAGATGTAGACGTCTACACACCAATCTGGAGGACTCTATTCGACATTTTGCTCTTGTACTGGGAGACTGGTAACCTGGACTCTGATACCATGTGTCACGACCTAACTACCGGGCCGCGTGGTCACCTACTCTAATCCACCTAGATAGGAGAACCCTTACCACCCGAACCAATAGGCAATGCGGAAAATAAAATAAACCATTAAATAAGTCCCTTAAATACATGAGAAATCCTTTTTACAAATAGTTTAGAAAAATAAATGACTTAAATAATTTGCGAAAAATATTTACAGTATGAAACAACCTCCCCAGAACCTAGTCTAAGCCGGAACAAGAGCTTCTACAAGATGAGCTTATAACATAAAATGGACACAACTTCCACCATAGAAGGAAGTAAGAGTTGTTGGAAGATCACCGCAATCCTGAACCTGTGAAACATCACCAACCCTGCAACCAGACTATACCAAAAAGGTATAGAAAAAGTAGAGTCAGTACAAACACACGTACTGGTAGGCATCAACGATCGACCCAAGTCCATTCCTACCATCATATAAGAAAATAGGGAAAATATGAAACAAACATTATAGCTACCTCCTTCACCTTTAACCTTGACCCTGACATCTAGGACTTTCCAAGTCACCTTGTCACCTAGACTTCCCAAGTCACCTTGTCACCTAGACTTCCCAAGTCACCTTGACACGTAGACTTCCCAAGTAACCTTTAACCTTTACCACAGTCAACTACCTTGACTAAATATTCAGACTTAACCTAGCTAACTGCCCAACCAAACCACTTATACCCGTAGTATTACTAACCAGTGTCCGTCCCTTTATGGACCTCTCGGAAAACTTCCCATCCCGGTTATAACAACTAACCACTAAAACCCCAGACTTTCCGTCGTACTCCCAATTGACCAATCACATGGAAATCACCTAGTAACCATTGACACATGCAATGACAACAACATAGTTATATCTAAATCCCTTTCGAATCCCGAAAATCGGACCCTCCAAGGATCTTCTAACCACACCTAAGAGTTCAATCGGGTATCCGGCCTACCCTAAGACCCATCCTTACCTCATTAATCACAAATAAACCTTGACCGTCATTAGTACACTTAATGAAAATAAATTGTGAACTCATAACCTCTTTTACATAGTCCGAACCCACCCGGTTTCCACCTAACACATCTAGGTGTTAACATGACAACCTGGTCTACACCAAGACCAACTATTAATTAACATCATAACTCGATCTACAGCAAGACCAACTAATAACTTGATATAACAACCCGACCTACACCAAGACCAATCTCATAACATCATATAACAACTCGGCCTACACCAAGACCAACTAATAACATGATAACCTGGTCTACACCAAGACCTACTAATTAACATGATATAATAATCCAGCCTACACCAAGACCAAACTCAACAGACATATCGGGATTCTCGATCACTCCAGGACCACCATCGAATATCACAATTTAATAAAAATAGCCCAGTCCACTCATGGAACCAATAACAATCAATGCAATGCAATAATATCAATGCAGTACAACAATACCAATGCGATGATGCAGTAACATAAACCCGTACCAGGCGTGGTACCCGAGCCAACCAAATAGTCACCTGTACCTGGCGTGGTACCCGAGCCAACCAAATAGTCACCTGTACCTGGCGTGGTACCCGAGCCAACCAAATAGTCACCTGTACCAGGCGTGGTACCCGTGCTAACCATTTGTTATACCTGTACCAGATGTGGTACCCGAGCCAACCGAATGTCAACAATCCATAGTCAAATGCATAGACAAACAACTTGTAAACCAACAAGCAAATACCGTTCAAATCACAGACTGTAAAACAGAAACCTTAGACATTCTACACAACTTCCCTAAGAAATGTAATTCATACAATCACTTAGATATGAGTATAAGAATATACAACATTCACAGAAATCGTAAGCCATCACCTACCCCTATTTCGGGTATGTAGTTGAACCTTGACATTCGTCCGAAGACTAAACACACTTACCCTTGGTTACACATAATGAATGGTTTCCCCTTTTTAACATAATTTAACAACCCCATTAATCTGGGACACACATAGATAACAAAAATACGAGTTTTCACTCCGAGCCCTTAGCAAATAATGATTCCTTAACATGCCTCTTGCATTCCCAAAACCTCACCTAGGAGTTTCCCATTTCATCCCCACCTAGTTGTACTTGCAATTCCTGGTTCCTCGAACCTTCCCGACATCCCAGTCCCCGAGTCTATCATTTTTAGCATACTAAGACAACATAAACAGCTCCAAACAATTATCAATAACCTACAACTCAAATTCAACCAATTTTTAGCACATACATAACCAAACCCGAATCTGCCAGACTCCGTGCCTAGAGGCCTAAAACATTGATTCTATATTTCACTATACAAAAGTATGAAAAGTAAATAGGTCTAACTACTCATGAAAACCTAGCCTACATGGACGCCAAGCAGCTGCAACCATGCGTTTCTGGCTCCGTGGAGGCATTCATGGCGGTCCTGTAGGCCCAAATTTGTGGTTTCACGTCCCTTTCGCTATAATCTCTCCTACCCATGGCTCCCAAGCCTTGGAGCAGCCTATGAGGGTTTTTGGAATAACTCTCGTCTATTCTAGGGGATGAAGGGAAGAGAATGAAATTAAAAGCCTATTTTCTTAGTTTTTCTAATCCCCTAGCTCCGTAATAGCGGTCCCCGATCCGCTATAGCGGTTCCTCTATAGTGGACGACTTCCACTATAGCAGTCTTAAGCGGCGTTAACCGCCTTGACCACCGCTATAGCGGTATTTTCCATAACTATAGCGGAGGCCACTATTGTGGACGGTTGCGCTCGTCATGGATAGAATATCCGGAAATCTCCCAGTTTTGGCCATTTTATAACACACTTATTTTCTCGATGTTTCGGAATAACTCCTTCACGTCAACCTCAATTCCGGGAGTTCTACTTACCCGAATTCGATTCTAAAAAGTCCCCCGAACTCCTCTATGTCTTAGCTACAAGGAAAACTAGCTCAAAATAAGACATTTAACTTTACCCGGATTGTCCTAGACCATACCTCGCTCCAAAATCGGCCGAGACTAGACTAGCCCAGAATTTTTAACTCCCAAACTCAGAATTTTTCTAACCTGAAACTTGGCACGAATGGTTTACCCGTAATGACGAACCCGATCGTTACAGTGGGTTGTAGGTTGAATAGAGTTCGAGTGTAGATCCTTGACCTTTTGTTGGGAGTCCGATCGACATTCCCAACAAATTTCCCCAGTTCACTGCTTAGATGAAGTTCCACGTTGTGCTGCATTTCTTGTTGCTGCATGTGGATTGTACTTTCTGCAAAGTCTTAATAAAATTGTTAGCAAATAAAGCGTGAAATGCAATAGATATCTTACGACAAAGATTAGAAAAAAAATGCATCCATTCTGAACTGGTGATAGGTCAAATATGCAATATTGCTTTTAATATTAAATAATTACTTTAAATTATGCACCTGTAAAATTTAAGTAGAAACGTTAGCAAGGTAAACACATATACAAAGTGTGATTCTCAAGAAATTTAAAAGATAGCATGCGGTGCTTAATAAGTAAATAATGCATTGCAAGATATGCAATTATAAGCTGGCGAGCATAAATATTTAATTGAAGAGGATAAGCCTAAAATGTCCTATTTGAGGGTGAAAAAACTCAGCATATCCTATTCTAGGGTGGATGAACCCGTTGTGTCCTATTTTATGGTGGACGAACCCAATGTGTCCTATTTTAGGGTGGACGAACCCAATGTGTCCTATTTGAGGGTGGACGACCCAAAATGTTCTATTTTAGGGTAAACAAACTCAATGTGTTCTATTTTAGGGTGAACGAACCCAATGTGTCTTATTTGAGGGTGGACGAACCCAATATATCCTATTTTAGGGTGGACGAACCCGATGTATCCTATTTTAGGGTGAACGAACCCAATGTGTCCTATTTGAGGGTGGACGAACCCAATATATCCTATTTTAGGGTGGACGAACCTAATGTGTCCTATTTTAGGATGGACGAACCCAATGTATCCTATTTTAGGGTGGACGAACCCAATGTATCCTATTTTAGGATGGACGAACCCAATGTGTCCTATTTTAGGGTGGACGAACCCAATGTATCCTATTTTAGAGTGGACGAACCCAATATATGATGCAAACTTACAAAGATAAATATTGGTGCGATGCAGAAAGCTTGATGTGATGCTTGATTTGTAGCAGCTAATATTCATGTTGCAATACAGAAAGCTTGGTGCGGTGCCTTTACAATAACGGACATCATGATGCGGTGCAGGGAGCTTGGTGCGGCGCTCTTAAAATAACAAATATACAAGGTGGGTGCAGAAAATTTGGTGCAGTGCCTTCACAGTTGCAAACTTTCATAATACAATGTGGAGAGATTGGTATGATGCCTTTGCAATAGCAATATCCAATAAGTGCTCCAGAAAAATTTGATCAAATGCCTTTATTGTAGTAAACATCTATGCTGAAATGCATAGAGCTTGGTGCGATGCCTTTGCAGTAGCCATTACTCAAAGTGCGGTGCCTCGATAAAAGTTTACTGCTAATCAAAATTCTGCACTCAACGAAAATTTGTGAAATACAACATTCAATTTGCATCATCCTTGCGTGCGTTATCATTCAAAAATTGGCCTCTGCATTACTCAAAGAAAACTTGTTAGCATAAGATGAAATGGTTGCCTTGCATTGAAAAAGTTTTGGCTTTGAATCTGCACTTCTCGTTGCTATGGCGTTGCAGCAATTTGATGATGCGAATATGACTTGTGATCTCGACTTCTGCATAGGTCATTTGCAAAACTGTCCCAGTCTTGACTATTGGGGAAATAAAAAAATTTATTATAATAAGACCGAACTCAGAATGAGCGCCTACGTATCCCGCTACTAACGGGAATCAGGTCAAACGTAGTTCATACAAAAGTCTAGGAAAGGATTGCAAAATAGTAGCTATTCATAAAGGAGGGAAAAGGAGGATGATATTCTCAAATTTGCAAAATGATGCCTTTGTCAATCCTCTTGACTGGTTGCATGCTTTCTCTTCAAATGCCTTGGTACCAACTTTGATGGATCACCCTTCACAAAAATTATGCTACCATTTGCAATATTGTCATTGCTGGTTGGAGGCTCTTGGTGCAACTTTATCTTGCCACTTTCAATCATGCTTTCAATTTTGAACCTCAGTGTCGGATAATCTTCAATGTCATATCCCTGAATGTTTGAATGATAAGCACAATTTTTGGATGAATCAAAGTTTGGAGATGGATACTTAGGCATGAAACCCTTTTTTGATTGCAGAAGGCCATTTAATTTCAATCTCTCAAAGATATTTACCAACGGCTCATCTAGAGGAGTGAAGAAGAAAGACTTCCTCTTCTTTTGTTGTTGCAAGATAGATTGCGCTTGGTGAAACTGTTGTTGAGAGCTATGCTGAAAGTTTTGCTAGCGAGGAGGATGAAAAGGCACATTGAAAAGGTTGGAAGTAGCTTGGGATTGCAAAAATTGATGGTATTGCGGTTGGTGCGTAGTAATGAAAGCTGAGTTATTTTTGTTTTGCAGATTTGCTGGTATCTTTGGTTGAAAGGTTTGGCGAACAATGATGCTGCTGAGTTGTCTACAATCCGTCCTTCTTGAATTTCGCTTTCCAACTCTTTTCCAACACAAATCAAATCAGAGAAGTTGTGTGCACAAGTTCCAAGTAGCTTATCATACTATAGGTCATCTTGAATTTGAATGAAGGTTGAGATCAATTCCTCTTCAGGCAATGAAGGATGTATTTATGAAGCTTCTAACCTCCATCGTATGGCATATTCTTGAAAAGATTCGTGAGGCTCTTTCTTTACTTTAAGCAAATCGGCTATATGAAAATTATTCTCGCAGTTGAACTCGTATTGCTTTACAAAGTCGCGAGCCATATATTTCCATGTATACCACTTGCTAAAGTCTTGCTTAGTGTACCAAGATAGTGCCAATCTCGATAAACTTTGAATGCATAGTCTCATTCGTATGGCTTCGTCATTGCTAATTCTGATTAATATGTTGCATTAGTACTTCAGATGAGCGACATGATCTTCTTTCCCACTAAAAGTGTTAAACTTTGGTAGCTTGTACCCTGGCGGAAGCTCAACATTTGGATGCACACACAAATCTACATACTTTAAACTCTGATAATTTCTTTAGTGCATGTCACGACCCAACCCATCGTGAGTGGCACCCACCCAACCCCCCGGATGAGCGAACCAATAGAGTCCCACTCTTTGCCTAACTAACAGCCTAAAACCAATAACAGAAAGTAAACTAGCAATCAAAATAAGCCAAAACTAATCATTAATATAATCCTGTGAAAAATCCCACCTAGGAACTGAAAGTCATTATACCAAACATCAATACCAAATCTAGAGTGCGGTGATGCAACCCCAAAAGATAAACTGAAATAGTTTTAAGTCCGAAACAATTGGACTGAAACTCTAAAGATAACCCAAGGTAGCTCGAATCAAGCAGCTCACCCTTGAAAGTCAGAATTCGCCGGTGCTAGATGCGAGGTCGCGTCTCAGTCGCTGGTAGATTTTTTATACTCACCAAAAGAAAGATAAGTGCAGTATCGGTACACCACCACTGTGTACTGGTAGGAATCATCAGTCAATTCTCAAGTAAACAGTATATAATTAGTACAACAATATCAAGTAAGGAGTATGGCCTAAATCACGTTCAAGAGGCATTATTTTTGAGTCAACTACGTCATATGCAAGTGATAATATACACCCTGCAGAAAATGGATTAATAGTAATACATGATTTAACTGTATCTGTATCTGTTAATATCTTCTAATAGATATATGTGATCTGAGAAGAGGACACAAATATATAGTAACATGTATAAATGTTTTCAATACCTGCACCATTTAAGTGCTTGTCAAAATGAATTTCCCCTTATATGTTCCTCTCAAATGACTCCCGCTCACTATGATTACTGATCTACACTAATCAAATTCTCTCATCAGTGGATACAATGCTATGAAGAGATACACAAACTTATTCTTTGGGGACTTATGCACTCTTATGTAAAAATTTGGATACACTATATCCAACGTATATAAGTATCCACACATCTGTTGGTAATCATTAGCCGGATCACCCCTCATTATCTTCAAATCCCGATCCTTTGAACATCATGCCTTTATGTAATTGATATTCATGCCGAGTTCACGTTTCACGAATATTTTTTGGCTATGATTGACACACTTAGGAGAAACTATTCCACTTGTGAAATTAATTGTTGCTTGATGTTGTAAATACACTATATCCTTCAATGGACAAGTATGCTTATCATGGAAAGATCTAACTCTGGAGGAGGTGGAATCATTCAAACAAGAAGCTTTGATTAACCATCGACTGTCCTTACATACACACGCTAGAAAATAGTTGGACTTGAATACACTGTTTTAAATAAGTGTAAACATATTCATTTCATATGTAATTGTCAATACAATGTATTTAATAACTTGTATCTAGAAACTGTATAAAATTGTTAAGCTATTTATGAGAATCAATTTATTGAAGATAATCAAGCAATTGATAGAAAATCAAGTTATCTGATCACATGGTCCGTATATTCGGAATACAGATCATGTATCTGAGAAATAGGTTATGTATCGGACCAATATTCTGTGTATATGAGCAATCAAAGGCTTACATGATTAATAGTCTGTGTATCTGATTAAATCTATGTACATATTGAATGCTAATGAATAAGGCTACATAGTCAAGTGATTATACACAAAATAACTTCTTTTTTTGTCTGATTTTTCAACTCTAAATGAAAATCGATGATTGATGGCATATTTCGCCATCATTGCTACAAGTGTGGCTTTATCCTTGTATAGCTACTTAACTTGAATAACTTTGTGATTACAATCAGTAATCATATGATCAAAATCAGTGTCGATCACACATAATGCGTCAATATTATTAGTCACTATCAGCGCAAGTGTACCCGTTTCTATACCTTTTATACATTCAATGGCGCTAGTATATGATTCAAACGTAATTTCCTCATTACTACTGCAATCAATTTCTTTTTCATTCGTTGTTATGCTCAATGAATACACGCTAAAATCAGATCTCTGTTTTTCAACTTCATAAACAGTCTCATCTCCATCTCGTTTCAATTCTCCATCGGACTTGAATCCTTTTTCAGATTCATCAATTTCCAAATGTTTTAAAACTGCATCAATCAGATCATCGTATGAAGCATAATTCTGGATAACAGTTCTATCAATTTTATAGCCATAGTATATATTTTCCTAAATCTAAATTCCAGAATGTCTCAACACTGCCATGTTTATCATTGTCAACTCAAATACAGTGAGTTTGACGTAATTGAAAAACACAACGGAATTTGATATCGAAGATGAATTATAGAGAAAAAAATGAATTGAAATCCCAGGGAAGAAACAAACGAAATTTGGGAGAGTAATTTGAGTTTTTCGATATGTTTTTTACCTCAGGCATACTCCATATCCTCAGTAGTCTTTATAGCGTGATTCACTCCTTCAATAACGAGTTTCAGTTACATTCCATTTTTAAAATGCGAAATTTACTGCACACGTATGTAAAATACATGTATTTGATCCGACAGATACATGTATCTGGATGATTTGAGTGATATAAAATGTAATATCCGAAACTAATGTGTGAGGGAGTAATTAACAATGAAATCAGTATGCTGTATGTTATTTGCTCAAAAAATAAATCATAGATTTTCTTTTTTACTTTCAAAATCCAAAGTCGCATGCACAGAGAAATGATACAATCAAGGCCCACTGGCTAAAACAACTGATGCCACCATAACTGAACGATGACTGCCACACACATTAATCAAACCACAAAAAATGAATCTGGAAAAGTTCATTAACCTGAGCGCTTCCACATCTCATTCTCCTCCTCCTCCTCCACCGTCACCGCCACCGCCACCACCGTGAGCACTACCATCAGCACCGCCATCCATATCAGCTATATGTGAGGTGGCGATGACCGCAACTGCAGCTGCTCCGGCGTCATTGGAACCAGTATTGGTGGTGGTGGCTCCGCCGCGGCTACTACCAGCGGCGTGACTGTCGGCATTGATACCTCTGCTTTTCGGACTTGATTTTGAATGCGAAGATCCTTCTTCTTCCTTAGTTTTGCTGCTCTTACGATTTAGGAAGCAAAAACAGAAGCTTTTACTAACCATTGTAAAACCCTGATAGAAAAAAATTCGAGAAAAATGAATGATTAAGTAACATGTTTTTGCATCGAAACAGTAAACATTTTGCTTAATGGTGAAGGGAAAACGACAACGACAACGACAATTTTCTCTATGGGGCCAGCTTCGGATTCTTTTTATTATCTTCAATCTTCATGACAGCTAGTTTCTTCCAGCAATGTAATGAAAAGGCGTTTCTTTAAAAATATTCCTTTCTATGTAGATTATTAGTGAAAAAAAGTGATTTGGTACACCAAGCATTTCGCGTTAATACAATCCGGAAAACAACCACATTCAAAGAGTGGTAATATAAACTTTATTACAACTTGTTTGGAGGGTTGTTAGTTGTTACCTATTGTATTGTGTTGTTGATGTTTGTTTTGATTGTCTTAAATTTTATTATATTATATCATTAAATCCTATCTTTAGGTAACAACGAAATGACCAAATAATACAAACAAACAAGTGGAGAACTATATGATGAGAACGTATAGGGTGTTCGAAAAGTGTTTTAGGTGATAAGTTCAAATCCTACATGTGACATTCTAGTACTTTTCAAAATCCCGTTATATGAATTCCCGACTCTGCACTGGGTTCAAAGAAGCAAGATTAGTGATAGATCAGAGTAACTCGGATTCACCCCTGCGATGTTACAGCATTGAAGATTTGGTTCCATCTTAAGAACTAAAGTATTCAGAAGGTAGACAATAAAATACTTACAATGACTGCATAGTAGACAGATGTTAGTCCTGTTAAGACAATGAATCCCATTTGAAACTCACATTGTTCCTGCAACAACACACATTGTACCATCCATAACTGCATATTCCTCGAGGCTGGAAAAACTAGTTTTGGGAAAATCTATATATAACAGTAACTGACTTGTACAAATATCTAACTCCACGAAGTGATTGCAATGTCCCACCAAATATTTGATCTTGTGCAGCAGCAGCTTGAACATACTATGCAAAGACAGTGTTAGCATAGAACTGAATGACACTACAAGCAAAGAAAAACAAGAGGTTTATACAAATAAACTTTTAAACCAAGTAGAAGATGCAACAAAAAAAAGAAATGATCTTTACGGAAGAAAGGAAGTGGTCTAGCGGTCAATAAACGGCAACAAAGACCATGGGACACTAGTGTTCATATCCTCGCAGATGCAAGAAAAAAGAGCTGGAAGATTAATTTCTTCTCATCTGCCTAAGCCTTGGTGAGTAGAGTTATCCAATACATGCACTGATGTAGGAGATGCAGGTACATGGTAGATAGTCGAGGAGCTCGCAAAGTCGCAAGCTGGTTTGCATACCACCGGTATCCAAAAAAATCAAGAAGCAGGGTGTGCAATGCACTTCTAGAAGACCATTATACTATGAGAAACTGATAGCATTTAGTATCCTCAAATTGCCATGTGCTAAGAACAAAATATACCAACTTAACAACAAGAGAAATCAGCAAACTAACTCATCAAAGAAAACTATCATCTCACAACAAGAGGGATCATCATGATCTGACACCAAATGAGCTTTAAAGGGGAAAAGACATGCCCTCTTGAGTCTAGGCCCAATTATGCATCATCAAGTGCCTAATTAAAATGCTCAATGAGGAAAGTGTTGGGATACAAATGAAAAGAATTAAGAGTTCCTTCCTATGGGTGTCTATATATTGTACTAATGGCTCAGTGAAAAGAACACCATCCAAATTAGCATTGTTAAGTCACTATGTGCATAATGTATTTTCATGATTGACAAACGTGTCTCTAGCAACTGGTATTGGGACCTGGTATTCGCCTACAGCCAGCAGTACGAGTCGCTTTCAAAGACAGTTATATTGTACCACTCTGTGTCAGCGCAACTGCTAGTCCTCTTCATTATCCAATGGAATCTGCCCAAGGTTTTCCCTCCAATATTGTCTCATATATATTTCATTACTTGGAGGAAAACCTAGTTTTTGCATCAATCAAAAGGACATCTCTTCTTGTTTGCAAAAGCCGCCGGAAGTTTCTCTCAACAACAAAGACTCATCAACCAAAGGACTAATGTGCTTAAACATGAAAATGTATTTAGTTCTAGGTTGATTGATTGTATTTGTTTGCTCTTAACATTGTAAACTCATTCCTCCTCAAGAGGCTTGTGTGAGTGGTTTCATAATTGTTCTCTCTACTGGTATATTGGAGTCTATATGCTAGAGTTAGCTGTAGCAGGGGAAAATTTATGTGTAATTTTTGGGGCACGGGAACCCGTGCTCTTTCCGTAAAACTAGATATTTTATGTACATATTTTCTAGAATTGATATAATATTACCCTTTGGCACCCATGCTACAAAAAGGATTGATGGTGCACTTTGTTAAAAGCCTTAGTTATTTACCAAGAGGAACAAGGATCGATTCCCACTTAACACATTTTTTCCTATTTTTTTAGTAGTGCACCCATACTCTAGAGATCCTAGAATCGCCTCTGAGCTATAGTGACACACAATAGAGTTATTGTGGTGTGTGCTTGCAATAGAGTTATTGTAAGTTAGAGGAATTAAGAGTTTAATTCCTAGATTGCAATAGGTTGTAATTTGAAGGTTGCTCAGTGTTTTAGTAAAGTTGTTGGTTGAAATCCTACGAGGTAGGTCGTGATTTTACTCCCTTGATCAAGGAGGTTTTCACGTAAATATCATGTATCATTTACTTTAATGCATTTTTTGTTGTGTATGTTGATCGTGTTTTTATTCAGTGTCTGAGGACCAAGTAAGTTCTTAGCTTGGTAGTGGGTCATACAAACCTTCAAGCATGTTGCTGAAATACATCTTGCTTCTGCCCCCCACGCAAGCCCATAAAGGCCAAGCTTAATATCTCCCATTCCATATAATTAAGAACCTATCTACTTGCATGGACAGAACCCGAACTGTCGTATTAGCAGAGCATTTGCCCTCCATACAACCATCATTAATCAAGTTTTTTTTTTGAGAAGGTAATATTTGTATTAAAATAACAGCACAGAAGTCGTGCTATTAACCAGGTATAGATTCCAACTAAAAACAAAAACCTATCGTTGTTCATCTAAGGATTCTATCTTGTCTAATAGTGATTCTTCGTCGTTTACATAATTTTCTTTACACCAAAACATAAACAGCAGAATACCATTCCTATTTAACAAGGATAAAACATTGAAAGATCTTTACTTCATGGGATGAATTGGTGATAAAAAAAACTAATTTCAAGCAAAGCATTGTTGTACCAGCAATCAATTTAAGCAGAGGGTAGAAGCCAAAAATCAACCCCACCCCCCATCTAGTCTTCTTTTTCATCCCATCTGCAATTTTTTCTCCTTCATCTTCTTTTCTTCTTTTTGCTATTTTAATTCTTTCTTCCCTTTCTTCTAATCCTCACTTCCTTACAAACATTTTAAAGTTGTACAGCTCTGTTGAAGATCAGCCCCTCGATTATTCATCAATGGCTGCCATGTCTATTAGAACCAGAAAGAAAGAAGTAAAGAAGAAGACAAGCTCAAAAGTCTCAGACAATGACATTTTGGAGTCTTCTACAAAATGTCCTAACTCATTCATCCACCACACAGGACATGACACATGGTGCTCATCAAGAAACTCAATTCCTTTTGATTGATGATACATCAATCATACAGCTGGCCTATTCAGAAGTTTCTAGGAAGAGAAATGGCACGTGATAAGCACAAGAAAGGAATATTTGGCAGTTTTGATATTGTTATAGTTCTACCAATAGTATTAGGACAAGTGTATAGCATTTATGTATTTTTCTTTTCTTTCTTTGTACAGGATACATGTATAAATACAAGTAGAGGCAGTGAATAGAAGACAGACAGAAAATTTTCCAACTTCAGCTCAATTTCTTTCATGGTATCAGAGCAGTAAAAGCTCGATCCACTCTTCATCATCCAATTTTCTTTCTCTTGATTCACAATCCTTTCAAGCAAGATGGATAGTGACTCTACTACTACTGCAACCAGTGAGAGAGGAAATGCAGTCACCATTGATCAAAATCATCCATATCACCTCAATCCTTCAGATGCACCTGGGATGAACCTTGTCAACATTGTGTTTGATGGGAGAGGTTACCCAGGGTGGAGAAGGTCAGTGTTGATAGCTCTTTCTGGAAAGAAAAAATTGGAGTTTATCAATGGATTATGCAAAGAGCTAGATCTGGCTTCACACGATTATTCACAATGGGTATGTTGTAACGACATGGTGACCTCCTGGCTGCAGAATGCGTTGTAGAAGGACATCGGGGATAGTGTGATCTACTCTAAAACAACCAAGGAACTCTGGGATAGTTTAGAGCACAGATTTGGCAAATCGAATGGAGCAAAATTATTTCACCTGCAGAAGGAACTAACTGGGTTAGTGCAGGGAAATTCAGACATATCAGGTTATTTTACAAAGCTTAAATGGCTTTGGGATGAATTAGATTCACTAAATTCAGATATTGTATGCATTTGTGCTTGCTCTTGTAAAGGAAAGACCAAACTAACCAAATCTCTACAAGATCAAAGGTTGATCCAATTTTTAATGGGTTTAAATGATGTGTATGCTCAGGCTAGAGGAAACATCTTAATGATGATTCCCTTGCCTAACATGGATCATGCGTACTCTCTATTACTACAAGATGAGAACCAAAGGGAGATATATGCAAGTGCTAAGGTATTCTCTGATTCTTCATCTTTCATGGTGACAAGTCAAGTCAAAAATCACTACAAGTCTGGAAATCAAGCATTCACTAGAAACCAAGGTTTCAAAAATGGGAACAATCTTCAGAGATCTGGAAGTTATCCTCAAAAGTTTGGGAATGCTCAAACCAAATTCAGAGGAAAAAAGAGTAAGTTTAATCCTAATGTTAGTTGTACATATTGTTTGAAGGTTGGGCACATCATGGATGATTGCTTTAGACTACATGGAATTCCAGAAGATTTTGAGTTTACTAAAGGAAAGAACCAATAATCAGTCAAAGCAAATGTTGCAATGATAGGTGAAGAGATGCAGGAGTACAAAGAAACACATAAACCCCAGGAATCAAATGGCACCTTTCAGCATTTCACCAAAGAACAGAGGACAGAGTTAGCATACATATTTAAGAAGATGCAAATGAATCAGGCTGGCTCTTCATCACCAGATCCAAATGCAATAGCTGGTACCATAATTAAATACTCAGGGATCTGTTTATCAGTTTTTAATACTAAGACCTGGATTGTTGACTCAGGTGCCACAGAGCATATGTGTTTTGACCCTACTTTTTTTTCATGCTTGACCCCTCTTCCTATCCCTTTGGACCTAAGCTTACATAATTCTTTCACACTTACTGTTACTCATGCAGGAAGTGTTGATATACTGCCCAATCTTACTCTTAGAAATGTGCTTTATGTCCCAACTTTTAAGTACAATTTACTCTCTGTTAACAGATTGTGTCTTCAAATCAATTGCAACATTTTATTCACTACCATTGGGTGTGTCTTGCAGGACCCTTTACTGAGGAGGGTAGAAGCTTTTGGTGAAGTTAGGGAAAGACTATATTTGTTGCAGCCTTCAGTTCTTCCTAAGTCTAGTTTTGATTCCAAGAAGAATGTTGTTTCTTTTCAAAAAGAAAGTGATTCCAAAGTTGTTTCTAGTAATGTTTCTATTCCAGTTTCTAGTAATTTAGATCCTCTTGTAAGACTTTGGCATGTCAGACTTGGGTATTTGCCCTTTTCAGTAATGAAATATCTCAGTTTTCTCAATTCTTCTTCATGTTTTGATTATGTTTGTCATATTTGTCCTCAAGCTAGACAAACTAGAACCCCTTTCCCATTAGTGAAATCAGGTCCAAAGGCATATTTGATCTGATCCACATTGATACATGGGGACCTTACAAGCACCCTACTCACAATGGATATAAATATTTCCTTACCATAGTGGATGACTATAGTAGAGGAACATGGACCTTTTTGCTAAGTACCAAATGTAATGTTTTTCCTGTCTTAAAATGTTTTCTGTCTATGGTGGAGAGACAATTTAATAAGAAAGTAAAATACATCAGATCAGATAATGCTTTAGAAATGGGGAAGGGTTCCCAGGAAGCTATTTTTTGAATGAGCAAGAAATTTTACATCAAACAAGTTGTGTGGCAACCCCACAACAAAATGGGGTAGTGGAAAGGAAACATAGACACCTTTTAGAAATTGGAAGAGCTCTCTTTTTTCAGTATCACTTGCCTATATCTTACTGGGGTGAGTGTATCCTCACTGCCACTCATCTCATCAATATCCTACCTTCGAGAGTCCTGAGAGGGAAGACACCTTATGAAGTACTTTTTGGCACCAAACCCAATTATGATTCTTTGAGGTCTTTTGGTTGTTTATGTTACTCATCTACTTTGTCACAGGGAAGACCTAAGTTTGCTCCTAGAGCTGTGAAGTGTATTTTCCTGGGATATCCTCAACATCAAAAAGGTTACAAAATTCTTGATCTTCAGATCAAAAGAATATTTGTATCCAGAGATGTACACTTCTATGAACAAATCTTTCCTTTTGCTTTGGAGACTCCTTCTCTTTCCAAACTATTTCCTATTCCTCATGCCACTCAACCTACATATACTATTTTTCCTGAGCCTATTTCTCCCATTCCTTCTCCACCAGTCACTACATCCTTACCCTCCTTGTCCACTCCTCTATCCAGTCCTATTTGTCTTAATCCCTCTTCACCCCAACCAAATTCTCTGAATGTTCCTGCACTCAGTCCTGCGCTTGTTTCTTCTCCTAGAAAGTCAACCCGAATCTCTCAACCACTTGTATACCTAAAGGATTTAATTTGCAATTGTGTTATTCCTACAGATCTCACCAACTTTTGTTTTGCTTACCCTTACAAGGTCTCTACTTATTGCTTTCATGCTTTGTCTTTGCCTAATCAACAAATTCTGGAATCTTTGTCTGTTTTATCTGAGCCTACTAGTTATTCAGAGGCTGCTAATCATCCAGGCTGGAAAGATGCCATGGATACTGAGATATAAGCTTTACAAGTGAACAATACTTGGGACATAGTTGAGTTGCCTCCTGGCAAGAAGGCTTTGCCTTGTAAGTGGGTTTACAAGGTAAAACACAATTCTGATGGTTCTATAGAGAGACTAAAGGCAAGGCTGGTTGTTCGAGGGGATATTCAAAAGTAGGGCATCGACTACAATAAAACTTTTTCACCCGTTGTGAAGATGACCAGGATTAGGTGCTTATTAGCAATTGCAGTAAAAAAGGGATGACAAATTTCACAACTAGATGTGAACAATGCTTTTCTACATGGCAATTTGGAAGAGGAAGTCTTTATGAAATTTCCCTCAGGTCTCGTTCCTCCAACTCCTAACCACGTTTGTCTTCTCAAAAAATCATTATATGGTTTAAAGCAAGCTTCCCGGCAGTGGTATGCTCGGCTTGGTGGTGCTCTAAATTACAAAGGGTATACAACATCCCTCAATGATTATTCTTTATTTTTCAAGAGGAATGGAGACCTTATTTCTATCTTAGCTATGTATGTTGATGCTATACTTCTTACTGGAAATGATCTGAGTGAAATTGAACTCATTACCAAGTTTCTTAATTCTGAGTTTAAGATAAAAAAACTTAGGGGATATTCACTATTTTTTGGGGATGGAGGTCATTCGTGAAAAGCATAGTTTAATTATTGGACAACGAAAATTTACCTTGGATCTCTTGAAGGAGTTTGATTGTAGTCATATTCCTAAATTCAGCTCCCCCCTTGACCCTGGTACAAAACTTCAAGCAGACACTGATTCAGTCATGGAAGATCCTACTGTTTATCGTCATTTAGTAGGAAAACTAAATTACCTGACTCATACCAGATCGGATTTAGATTTTTCGGTGCTCAAGCTCAGCCAGTTCATGCAAAGGTCCTGTCTTTCTCACTTTTCCGCTGCTCTGCGAGTGCTTCGTTACCTTCAATTAGATCCTGGTCAAGGTATCTTTCTCTCCGCTGATCCTATTTTCGTTAATGGCCTTTTGCGATGCCGACCGGGCATCTTGCTCCGACTCTCGTCGATCCGTCAGTGGCTTTTTCATCACTCTAGGGGGTTCCCCTATCTCTTGGAAATCGAAGAAGCAAGCTTCGATTTCACTCTCTTCCGCCGAGGCAGAGTATAGATCCATGCGGAAGGTCACGGCTGAACTTACTTGGCTTGTCCGATTGCTTACAGATCTCTCTGTTGCCCCTTCTTTGCCAGTCCCTATTCATTCTGATAGTCAGGCAGCGATTCATATCGCTCGCAACCCCGTCTTTCATGAAAGAACGAAGCACGTGGATTTGGACTACCACTTTGTGCGGCAACAATATCTTTCCAGGATGATTTCATTATCTTTTGTTCCATCAGACAAACAGCTCGCCGATCTATTCACTAAGCCTCTATCTGGGGCTTCTCATCGAGATATCATGAGCAAGTTGGGGGTATCTCTCCCCTCCAACTTGAGGGGGGATGTTGAAGATCAGCCCCTCGATTATTCATCCATGTCTGTCATGTCCATTAGCACCAGAAAGAAAGAAGTAAAGAAGAAGACAAGCTCGAAAGTCTCAGACAATGACATTTTGGAGTCTTCTACAAAATGTCCTAACTCATTCATCCACAACACAGGACGTGACACGTGGTGCTCATCAAGACACTCAATTCCTTTTGATTGATGATACATCAACCATACAGCTGGCCTATTCAGAAGTTTCTAGGAAGAGAAATGGCACGTGATAAGCACAAGAAAGGAATATTAGGCAGTTTTGATATTGTTATAGTTCTACCAATAGTATTAGGACAAGTGTATAGCATTTATGTATTTTTCTTTTCTTTCTTTGTACAGGATACTTGTATAAATACAAGTAGAGGCAGTGAATAAAAGACAGACAGAAAATTTCCCAACTTCAGCTCAATTTCTTTCAAGCTCTACTAACTCTACTCAACTCTACAATTCTAGTTAGGAAGATTGGCTAATCTTTGAAGCAGCTTCCTCCATTTGAGGGGTTGTTGACTTTCTTTGTGCAATTTTCTTGTTTTTGTTAATTTGTTACCTTAATTTGTTTGTCGGAAAAATGGAGTCCTTATTGTCACCGAAAAAATGAAATTGTCATTGCTACCATACCTCTCTCTTCCTTCTCGGTCTCCTCTACCAAATCAAACCCCAAACATAAATTAAATCCAAAACT